>BGPR01014293.1:0-39587 GCA_013235015.1 Araneus ventricosus | reverse complement strand
TAATAATCTTTTTCGAAGGCCTGGAATGAAAACACGATGATTTTCGCTTCATGTTGAAGATAATTCAAATAAGATGGTATTGACATGATATTCTATGAATATCTCCACCATGTAATTTCATGCAAAATTAAATATTCTGACTTCATTCTTGCTGATTTGCATAAATAATTTTCTTCTTCCGACGTCTTTCAAGCTCTTCATACGAATAATTTCGACTTAATTAGTTTTTTTACATTAGAAAAATGCTGGGAAATTCAGTAATCCTTTAATTTTTAATTTAAAAATTCTTTGCACTTTAAAAAAAAGATGTAAATTAAGTGGAATGGAAGGTGAGAGTAAGTTGTTAAGAACCTTTCATTGCAGTAATTCAGAAAAAGTTTTCAAACTATTTTGTTTCTTACCACTCAGAAATTCAACATAAATGCTTTTTAGAACATAAATGCTAAGAAGCTTGTCAAATCTGGCCTGCCAACTAGAAAACTAAAAATTAAGCGTTCTTTTAAAAGGTGTCCCGATCGCGTATGCCCTCAACTATATGAAAAATGAATTTAGTTGCGACTTTGATGTCGCTTTCGGCCATAAGTCGATTGCGGCGTGTTACGTCAAGAATTGCAATCGAAAGAAACAAATTCAAATCGGCTTTTGCTTAAAATAAGTTCATTTTGCGTTTGGATGCAAGAATGGATGATTACCGAATGAATCACTATTTAATTCCTGTTAGTACCAACATACTCGTCGAAATAAAAATTTTACAAATAAGCTTTTCAAAGACTTTCAAATTTTTTAAATAAAGTCGATGTTCGGTATTACTCGAATGCATTCCAAAAGGTAAAATATTCAAGTCATAGTAAAATATTCCTAGACTATGCCAGGCAGGAATATTCAAGCAGCCTTTGGATTAGAGACTGCTGATTTATTTGCGTTATAATAACGATTTAAGTTATACGAGTTCTATTTCGCTACGAACCTCGTTATTTCTAACCATTATCAGATGATAAGGACTTTACATTGGTGGCTAATTCTTCTCGTTCCACAGTTTGACTCACGGCGGTTTTAATGTTCTCCGGGCATCTATTAATCGAGAATTTCCCTGGAATCGTATCTTGAACCCGAAATCCTCCTGTACCGTATCCTAGGCTCTGCCGCGTGGTCACCTCGGCCGACTAACGATTGCTAAAATAGGACCTGTGTAGGATTGCGATAGATTTTCATCGATGTTTTTGTTTTATTAAAATATACTTGAATATTAATTGCAAATGTTATATATAATTGCGATTTACCCTACTGTTAACAAAATACCATCTACAGTCATCTCAACTTGAAACTTGACATGCAAATTGCTGTACATTTTCTGATAAGCGTCACACCTACTGCAATTATATCCCCATTTTTAATACTTAAGAAAGTGGTCTTGGGATATATTTTTGTATGTCCATTTTCATATTTTCTTTTATTACAAACTGCTGAACATACTCAATACCGAAATTCAAGATTTCACTATGTCTTTCAAGGGCTTTGATATGAGCGATTGGAAATTCATGCTCCTCTTTGCGCCAACATGTTGCACCTCTTTTCACCCTATATATTATTACGTAAATATAGCGAATTGGCGCAATATTCTGGCGACTTCGCGTTACGAAATTCTACTCTTTTCAAGAAAAATCGGCAGTCTCCCTAGAGCATATAAAGACTCGCTCCAATCGCTATCATGACAAACTCGCACATCTGAAGATCTCTAGCAAGAATACCGCAAGAAATAAATTTTGGTTAATAGGCCAGGAATATATCGGTTGATATTCTACATTTTGTGTTATAAATAGAAAAGAGGTCGTCTCCACATATAAATAGAGAATTTCTCTGCTTGTGTTAAAATATCGGTAGTAGCACTTTAAATTATTTCGTACTTTAAGTGTTATTTTCAAAGTAGTGATCTACATTTTAGAATCGGTAAAACTTGATGTGTATAAAAATAAATTGTGTAATATTATACCACTATAACATATAAAATATCAATTTATATATAAAAATAGTTAAATGCTTATATATTTAAGTTTCATAAAATAAAGAGATGTAGTTATTATATTTAATTTATGGATGAACAACAAAGTTGGTACACTACAAATGTGCCAGTCGTAAAATCCCCTTGTAAATTTAGGTTGAAAAGAAATACTTGCTCGGAAACTGTATTTACATTACAGACATATTGTCCCAATTGAAATGTAACAAATTTCTGCAAAGTGTTTTCTTCATCTGGGGTGCATTGAAAGAAAATTATTTATCTTCAGAATTCTGGTAGCAATTCTCGAATGGGAGGTCCACACTGCAGCACAACTTCGGATGCTGACGTTTCATATATTCATTTAGTTGATGAGGGAAAAGCTACTCAATCGAATCGATGTGTTTAAAAACGATGGGAAACAAATTGGAAAGAATACAGTAAAAAACGAAGCAGAAAAAGAGACAAAAATAATCAAATCGCTCAAAAAATATTTCTAATGAAAGTATTAATTATGAAAGAAGAAAAGTAGTAACGTTAATTAAAAATTATTAGTAAAAATATTAATTGAATAAATTTTAATAATGGCAGAAAACCAAAGAAAGTTAACTTAAAATCTAAAGTGAGAATAAAAATTATTTTATCGAGAAATATGAGGTGCACAAAATAAGAATTTGCGATCAGCAGAAACACTTTTCATACAAAGGCTCAATAACCCAAGAAATCTTCGTCGCTTTTAGAGTTACAAGCTGCTATATCACAATGAGCACTACGGTAAAAATTGAACTGTCTCTACTTTGAAATGGTGCACGGAACACTGAAAACTTGCAATCCGATAAATTCTGTAATGAATCTAAATTGAAAAAAAAATTAAATTTGTTACAATATTGATAGGATTCTCATTTGTAACAAATCTAAATTGCAAAATCCCATATTTCTAACCTGCTTCTAATCCGCGCTTTAAAGACACAGCCCTAACCATCTCTCTTAATCGCTTCCATCGAAAACTATTTAAAGTTGTTCATCCGACAGATACTCATCTTTAAAATATCTCGAAAGTTAAGTTTCGTTGTTGTTACCACTGTCAAAAGTTGATCAAACACAGTTATAACGATAGAAAACGCTTCCTCATTCGACTTGAATGAATTAGAATCTTATTTATCTTGATAAACAGTGTTTCTCTATAGAAAACGCTGTGATGAAAAGCAAAGGATTCTCTAGATGTTATTATTGCTGCCACCATTTCAAATGCAACATTTTTCATTTTTTGTAATTTAAAAGTGAAATGCATTCTCAATGAAAATCAACCAAAAATGCATATTTCTGAATTATTTTTCTCATCAGGTTGGAACATGTGGTCTCCTTTGTTTTTTTTTTTTGGGGGGGGGTAATAAAAAACTGCAGAAAGATTAGTTATTGGTATCGAAAAATCGAGTATTTCTCTCCTCTTTGAAATTTAAAAAAATTAAATAGGTTTTGATGCATCTTAAGCGACGAAATCAGAATTACGAAAAATCAAATTTCGTAACCTTTTTCCAATCAGAGCTTCTAGAAGGCAGCCACAAATAACCCTCTTATACATCTTCCGTGGAAAACTGCGTTCTTCGTCGGGCGGATCTTCGTCGGTATTTCGTTTCGAAACTTATTCCCTCCCGCCACTAGGCCAGGGCCTTATTGCAACGTCATCGTGTCCCGAGATATGACCTGACATCCTCTAAGACAGGGCTGGCGAACCTTTATGTATCAACGTGCCATTTTTTCTAAAAAAATGTTTAGTGAGGTCATAGACGTGCCGTCAAATATTTTTGACTTCGTGATTATTGGGAAAATAATAATACTAAATACTATCAACTCAAAACACTTTATTTAATACAAAAAATACATTTTGCAATGTCTCAGTTATACGCGTAATTCAAATTAAAGTAACAATAGTGTGACTTCTGTTGTTGCAGATTAGATGACAAATAACTTATATTAGGGTTGTAAGATGTTACTTTTAGCAGAATGCATGCTGAACTAGAGTCATCTGTCAAACGTTTCTAAGCGAGTCTTTAATGTTATTCATCTCTGAAAATAATGACTCGCAGGCATAGGTAGATGAAAATATGGTTAAAATAGCTTGATCCAGCTTCTTCAAACAGTTAAATGTGTCTGGTAACGAATTCCATGTTTCCAAAATTTTGTTATTGGCATTTTTACTTATATTGCTTGTCAATCTTTCTGTTTCAATTAATTCCAACTCTTGTTTCAATAAATTTTTGAATCCATATTGAACTAGACTGGAAATCAATCAGCTGCATTTGAAATTCTTCAATTTCCAACCAACCGAATTGGGACAAATTCAGTTTATCAAATGAAGCCACATCAGGGTACATAATAAACTTGAGTGTTTCCGATAATTCTTTGAACTGAGAAAATCTCGCTGAAAATTCATTGATTGAAGAATCAATTACAGAAATAAATTCTTCAGTGACTGTTTCTTCGCCTGGTTTCTCATGTATATCTAAATCGTTGATATTTTTTTTCAAGTTTGGAAAATACTTGTAGTTTTTTGTAATAATCTTGTTCCTGAAAACATGCAGTTTAGCGTCAAAAGCGCGAATGAGATCTATCATGATGATAATTGTTTTATTTGTGCCTTGAAGCTTCACGTTCAATTCATTGAAACGTTGGCATATGTCTGTAAAAAACATCAATTTTGAAAGCCACATAACATCCAACAACTGTGGGTTTTGTTAAATTTTTCCCTCATTTTGCAGAAGCAGTCTGATTGCTTCCAAACAATTAACAAATCTTTGAAGTATGTTCCAGCGGCTCAACCAGCGAACATTATTATACATCAGTAAGCCATTATACACCGAGTTGATTTCATCCAACAAAGCATCAAACTTTTGCTTATTTAAAGCCTGCGACGAAATGAGGTTGACTATTTTTGTGACTACCGTCATTACATTAACAAGATATGTTAAACCACTCTTAGCACACAAGGATTGTTGGTGAATGATGCAGACTGATGCGTTCGTAATATGCTTCATAGTGAACTTTGTGATGGTGGCGTGCCCAAAATATTGTGTCGCGTGCCATTGGTTCGCCATCCCTGCACTAAGATATCCACTAGGTCGGAATCGGTTCCCAAATCAACAAATTACATTCTGAGATATAACGAAGACCTGTTGCAGCCGAGGCTTTCATCAGGGTATTGATTCAAGCTTCTGATTCCTGAATAATAGATAGATATTCTCCTTTAAAAATTATCCCGACAAACTTAAGCATTAACTTGCATTATTAATTTGTTTTTATTAGAGGTTTAGTTGCCTGAAAAGTGTGAGCAAGCTTTTAGTAACTGTTATTGCATGAAATTCAAAATATATTTCCAAACTATTTTGTGTCTCACCACTCAAAACTGAAACGAGAAGGCATTTTAAAGATACTCTCAGTTCAAATAGTAGTGTATTATTAGTTCCGTTGCAAATGTATTATTTAAAAGGTGTCCTTAGCGGGATGCCTGAACTATCTGACAAGTGCATTTAGTTGAATCTCTTGTTTATATAAGTTACGGCTATAGCTCATTAGCGGCGTCGCAAAGTCTGAAGTTGCAATGAGAAGAAAAAAAATAATTTTTTTTAAATTTCTTGAAAGGCCTTCTATCTATGCTTGAATGCAGGAGTAGTTACTGGATAATTGAAGGAATTCACATTAAAATTCTGTTAGTATGAAAGTAATAATAGGCGAGTTAAAGACTTATGCTATAAGCGAATTCGATTTTCAGTGTTCGATCGAATGCGTTTCAAAAGATTCAAATACATTTTCAAGATTACAGCAGTAATTAGGCATTAAAACTTAAGATCAGATGCTGTTTATTTGTTTTCGGTTAAGTTAGTTTTGGTTTTGATTCTTTCCGATTTGGATGTAAATGAGCTCTGTTTCTTCTCGGAACCCGTAATTTCGAACCATGATCAGATGAAGAATACGGCACTTGAGTTGGCAACCTTTCGAAATCTCCACAGTTGAATTTGGACGGATTTAAAGTCCCAGAGGCCTATGTATATCGCGAAGCTTCCGCGGAATCAAGTCTTGAACCCAAGATCATCTTCTCCCGAATAACAGACTCTATCTCTCATGAGGCCACAGCAGCTTCCTGGAAAATGCAAAAAAAAGGACTAGTGAATCACTGCAACAGATTTGAATCGAATGCGCTATGCATTTTTTGGAGACTGACTGATATACACAAAAGCGTTAAATAATTCTTCCACTACAATTCAAAATTGAGGAAAAACTTATTTTTAACCTGCTTTAAAGATATCGAAGCAGCAGTAATTACACCTCTCCAGGGCTAGTATATCTTCCATGAAACACTAATCCGAACAATATTCATCGTTAAAATATCTCGAACTTTAAATTTCTTTGCTGTACCAGTAGCAATGACAGAACTAGCACAATAAAACAAAATTTTGCATTCAAAATTATGAAATTATTTTAATTGAATTAGAAATATCAAGTGTGACAACATTTTTGCATGTCTAAGTAGATTTTCTGTTTCTTAAATGGCTTTAGCATTCTATAATTAGCCTATTCTATCAATTTCCATTTCAGGTATGAGACCAAAAATGGCTCTAAGAATTGAAAGCATTATGAAAATTGAATTATTTATTGCAATAAAACACTTCGTTGTGGAGAATCTATTGTTCCAAATCGTTTTAGAGATACAGCTTTAAACAATGCTTCTTTACAAATTCTATACAAAGTCCAAAATTATTATTGTTAATATTTATTTTAGGAAAGCGTCTTTTCTTCGCCATCTTGGAAAATTCTTTACATTTTATTCAAATTTCTGATGAATTCAGAAGAAAATCTTCATGGAGCATCTTTTGAAGTTTGTGATCTTCTGTTCAATACAGGTTAGAAATGAATATCTTATAAAATAATGGACTTTTTCTAAAATTACTATCTTCCTTTAGAATTATTGATTGCTGCTTAATTTTGATGTTTCCGAAAAGACTCATAAAGCTTCGAGTGTTAAGTTTCCAACGTAATGTCTTCTTATCTGAAAATTTATTTTGTTTAAAAAATCAGCCTTGGACTAGCTTTTTTCCCAAATTGCTTTTATTCCGAAACTTGCAATCCGATAAATACTGTAATGAACCTAAATTGAAAAAAATAAATATGTTACAATATTGATAGGATTGTCAGTTTTAACGAATCTAAATTGCAAAATTCCATATTTCTAACTTGCTTCTATTCCTCGCTTTAAGGACACAGCCCTAACCATCCCTCTTAATCGCTTCCATCGAAAACTATTTAAAGGTGTTCATCCCACAGATATTCATCTTTAAATATCTCGAAAGTTAAAGTTCGTTGTTGCTACCACTGTCAAATGCTGATCAAACGCAGTTATATCGATAGAAAACGCTTCTTCATTCTATATGAGTAAATGCGAATGGTCTAATATATCTTGAAAGACGCAGAAGAGACTCTAGATGTTATTATTGCTGCCACCATTTCAAATGTAGCATATAGTCCTTTAACATGCAACACCGCATGTCTTATTTTCTGTAATTTAAAAGAGAAGTACATACTCAATGAAAATCAACCAAAAACGAATATTTCTGAATTATTTTTCTCATCTGGTTGGAACACGTGGTCTCCTTTTTTATATTAAAAAACTGCAGAAATATTTGCTATTGGTATCGAAAAATCGAGTATTTCTCTCCTCATTAAAATTTAAATAAATTAAATAGGTTTTGATGCATCTTAAGCGACGACATCAGAATTACGAAAAATGAAATTTCGTAACCTGTTTCCAATCATAGCTTCTAGAAGGCAGCCACAAACAACCCTCTTATACATCTTCCGTGTAAAACTGTAAAGATGGTGATATAAGACCTCTGAATTTCTCCAACACTAAGTTACGTATTTTGAACCGCATTCACATATTGAAACAACGTGATTTTAAGAAACAACGCATGTATTGCAATTACAGCAACATTATAGGATGTATGAATATTGTAGAACAAGACTGAGCATCAGCGGGTTTTTCTCTCCGCGAATTTCTGCGAAGAAAGTGACGTTTGAAAAATTACTATAGATTTTGGGGCACTGGAATTCTCACTCTAGCTGGCCTCAGAAAGTTAAATTCTCTGTCTGAGTAATTGTTTGGTTTTCATGTGTCAAGAACTTTATAAGCTTTTTGTTGCGGCTATTCTTCCGACTATGGTCGTCGATTCACGTAACTGCCCAATTAGCGCAGGTATTTTATACTTTCTTCAAAATGTTGATACGATAATTTGAATCCATCGCAGCGTCGAAAAGATATCGTATGAATATTGTAGAACATCTTGAGCTGATAAAATGGACCAAAAATCATTACAACCAATCCAGAGGCATCCTCAGCCACGACATTTTAAACATTATGCGAGAATTGGTGCATAATGATTCAAAGACTATTCATATGTTCAAATGAGCGTTAGAACTAGAGATTTTTTTGTAGTTGAGTGAAAGCAGCTTTATATTTTTGGTCGCAGAGTGTAATTAAATCAGAGTTGATTCCGCTATGATCAATAAAAAATGTGTGTGAAAATAATTCCCTTCTCTTCTTTGAATATGAATAAGAATTCGATAACTGATATTCTAGAAGGCGGATGCCCACCACTGAACAGCTCTCCCGGCCTGTGGAAATTGAGGTAGGAGTAGACTTTACAGCTTATTTGACTTCACGTCTAATTTGTACTCATACTTATGCTTCGCCTATCTTAAAGTTAATTTTTGTTAAGATATCGAGTGGATGTCAAAAACTGAATAAAGGTTTTCTCTTTCTGCTTTGTTTTTAAACTCCTAAACAATTTGCAACCTTAAGCTGAGCTATCCGCGCACGACGACTATCAATTATTGTCAGCTGAAACTTTGTTTCTCGCCAGGGTATATTTGAGAGTCATAGTGTAGGAATAATTTTGTTTAAGAATGAAAATGAGTTAAACTAAAACCTCCATAACAATTTCGCATGCAGTTTGAAATGAAGAAGATGCTCGGACTTCTTGTTCATAATTGTGTGGTTGCTTTATTCCTTCCAATTCCTTCTAAAATAAATGTCCTTGATAATTACACAGAAATGTCTTAATAGAAAATGAAATCAAATAATAGAACTAAAAATTTAAAAAGGGCACACTAATACCACATCAACTCGTTCGAAATATCAGAATCACTTGCTAGATGTCTAATACAGAGTTATTTAGATAATACAGATTTAGGTGTCGGGCTTGAGTCAAAGACGATTCTAATTTTGGCTTTCTGTCTTATAGACACAAAAAAGACGTTGACAACACAGATTACATAATTAGACAACACAGATAACAAAGAGAAAACCTTGCTTATCATCAACTCGAGCATTTTTTCGCGCCTGGGGATGATTGAAATTCATAGTGTGTTAAAAATTCTGCTCACGGATGCAAATGAGTGAAACTGAAACACCCATAACATCTTCCTATGCAGTTTGAAATGAAGAAGATGCGCTGGATTCTTCTTGATCAGTACAACGATCTTTTACTTCTTTCTCAAATACATGCTCAGATATTTACAGAAAAAGTTCGTAATCTGCTAAAATCCAAATTAATTTAAATCACGAATTTCAAAAAACTTTCATTAAAATGCGTTTAAGAAAACAGGATGACTATAACTGTGAAGTCAAATTATATTGAAAGAAAAAAAATTATTATTATCCATTATTAAAAATTATTATTATTATAATTCATCCAGCCTGTCGAGTGATTCTCGAAAAAAAATCCTAAATTTGCTTCTATATGTCTCACCTAGCCTTGAAGTTTGGTCTGACACAAGCGAGTGCATCCAGCTGCTTCACACAAAGCTGATGATGCACATTTTTTCGAATATCTCCTAAAAGGCAGGATGAATTACTCTCATACTTCGAATATATAAAGAATAGGTTGTAACTCATAATTTACATTGTTGAACTCGAAAAAGTATTTTGGCTCCCCCGCTTTTCATAAAGCTAATAATCGTTTGAAACTTTCATCAATTCTTTTGTGTGATGCGCTTAATTTTTACATGCATTTTCATAAAAATAGCAAGAATATTCGGGAAAATATAAAGGTTTCTTTATAAAATCAAAAAATTTCCGCATTTTGTTTTTGCTTATAACTTGTAGAATTTTCCTTGGACTTTTATGTCTCTTACAATTGCAATACATTAGACAAATATTACGTCAAAATCTTATGTTAATACTTTGAATAATTAAGGAGATATTAGCTTCTGTAGTAAATAATATTTTACTGCGCATGCACGACACGTATCTTAATTTTTCTTTCACAGCTTCAGAGGCGTATATATAGTGCAACTTTTATAAACTTTTCAGCTCTATATCGTTAATATTCAGAAAGATGTCGACATTTTATCCACGCTGTTTTATGTTTAAGGCCATCTGCTGCCTCCTGATGACGCTTGTGCACCCAGGTTCCTACATGATTCTGAAAGCTTATCATATGCCTGACATAACTTAAAGTTTGGCCAAGTTTTTTTTTGAATCATCCTGTATAGCTTTAATGTCTTCCATGGGAAGCTATTATGATGGCCATGTGGAATAATGTAATTTCTCCAACACTAAGTTACGTCGTTGGTACCGCAGTCAGATATAGAAAAAAAACAGTTATAAGCCAATGAATTTGTTGCTTGCTTCCTATAAGATCCTCATTGCCTGTAACTCTATGAACCGTATCATGCCTCAAACCTTCCCATCGACCGTTTACGGGCGCCTAGGTGAATTTCAAGGAAGTAACTAAACTCCTTTCTTTGTTGGCAGAAGATCGCGCAGCAGCGAGTGTCGATGTCCTTAATTTCTTTATATATGGGGGATTCTATTCTTTTTCAGTGAACAAAACATACTCAGGATTACGAGGGACGGGAATTCTCGCTCAGGCCGTTCTCAGAGAGTCAAATTTCTTGACTGAAAGATTGTTTCCTTTTAATGGTTCAAGAATTTTTTTGGAGTAAATTGAGTGCATTGTCAATAATTCAAAAGTATTCTGCACTTCTTCTTTGTATCTCAGCTCTTAAAAATTTTGTCACCGGACTTCTTGGCCACAAATTAACACCGGTGTGTAAGTGGCGGACGGGACTTGGCGTGCTTGTTCGCAGACGAAATCGGAGAAGGTTGTGGATATTGATCGTAGTGACTAGTGGTGGATCTAAATAATTTAATGTAAAGTATGCCAGGAGTGTCCAGTCAGTCAAAAAAACTGAAAGGAAACTGAAGAGAAAGGAATCAGAAAGAGCTGCAAGAGAATGGGTAAACCCGAAGAAATTTCCTTAGAATAATATTCGGAGAATTAAGAATGCTTTGTTTTAATACGATAAAAGTTCCAGTACCAGAATCATGTAAATTTAATGAAATTAATAAACTAAATTATCTAGAAAATAACACAAAGAAATAATGAAGATGAGTAGATTTTTTCCCTCAAAGTTTCAAAACCCTAGGCAGTTTTCTATTTCGCCTATTTGATACTTCGGTCCTGTGCGCAAACCGTTGCTACCTGTTTCGCTTTACTGTGTAAGCAAAGTAGCTAATAAGCCGGCGTTGCTAGGGATCCAAATTTGTTCATATGCCCCCACAACTTGTTTATGCAGAGTAGGCGAAACATTGCATCCCCAATAAGGTATAGTTCGTTAGTCAAAAGAAGACAATCGACATTTTATCTACTAATTAAGGTGCTGTATTTATTCGCAAATACCAATTCAAATGTTTTATTATATTAGGAATAAACATAAGCTTTGTTTCTGATTCGGAATTGTTATTTTTCATTTATTTATTTAACAAAAAATTTCAGGAAAATTTAAAATATACATGTGACCGGTGGTCCGGATTGCCGAAGTCCCACTATACATATCTTTCATCATTCAGTCATTCATTGCAAATTGTTGTTCGCTGTCCCTTTTGTTTTCTAAAAAGAAAAAGAAAGAATTTATATAATGTTTAAAAGATCTCTAAAGTTCTTAAAATTGTTTGAGAATCCGCATAAGAATGTAATTCAAATGCAATTAAATACAAAATATTTATGGTAACTAAGGATCATTTACAAAAGCCGACAATATTTCATGCATAACAACTCAAAAATTTGGAAAATCTTATTTCTAACCGTTTTGAATTTCTTCTTCTTCGATTCAGCCGCAATCATCACTTTCAAGAGCTAACATATTTTCCTTGGAGCAATAAAAAAATGGCAATCCGACTAAAATGCTTTGTTGAAATATCTCGAATCATAAATTTCGCTGGTGGACCAATAAGAAAAACTCGCACAGATAATTGTGAAAGAAAACGCAGCCTTGATTATGCTGTCGAATTATATATCCTTAGTAATTCTTAAATGAAAGTTTTCTCTCTAGAGAATCCGCTAAGAAATTTGAAATAAAACTCCTCTTCACTTGTTACTTTACAGAATTTACATGTCGTTAAAATGTCAATAAACTTCTGACCTTATTTCAGAATTTTATTGAAATTCAATCTAATCTCTGGTTTTTACTGTAACTGTGGACAGCATACTGTTACAAAAATTTAAAGTCGGTTTGCTGCCATGTGAGTCTTATGGCTGGAAAGAAATATTTAGAGGGGTTCTTATTGGATACCGGGGGAGGTTTAGCCAATAGCCCTTTCCTTCATACATTAATTCAATTCAAAAGGAGAGCCGACTCAACATTAAGGTTTTAGATTGCAAGCCAATACCGCTTGACTTCGGCAACAATTTAATCACTTGGCGACAAATTTTGTGACTTTAAAGACAAAATTAAGGTTTTCAAAAATACAAGAATTACGGCATCGGTTTCTAATAGAGATAGACTATCTCCATTATTAACTGAGATATCGAGATTTTTGTGCAAAGTTTCCTATGACGGTCATAAAGGTTATGACTACAGGGTTTCTGAAACGAGTGGAATATTGCGCAATGTTTGCATTGCGAATTTATCAGTTGTTAGACGCTAGTGCCATTGTTGTTATTATTAGTTATTTGCTGTCTGTTTGTGCTTATTTTTTGTACAAATGCTTTTTTCCTTGCAACCTTTGCTTCGTGTTTTCTGGAATATTCGTGGAATAAAGCGACATTCACCATTATCCTGCTTGTTGGGCTGCTTTCACAGTACACCCACTAAACGACTTACGTAAGAATACGAAAGCCGCCACAATTTCATGTGCAACAGTTCCAAATTTGTCAAATTTTTATGCTGATTCAAAATAGTACTTCTTCGAGGAAGATGTAATCATGCCTCTCAATTTTGCCAGATTTTTGGGAAACTAAGAAATAGCAATCCGACCACTATTCTTCGTTAAAACAGGTGGAATTTCGTTGTTGTTACCACTAACTAAAAGAGAATAAGCAAAGTTAACTGCGAAAGATACCGCTCTGAGGGTTGTGATATTTTTTTAGAATCCATTTCTTGAAACAAAGTGCTCTCGTTTCAGAGTGCTGTGAGAAATTCAGACGAAAAATTCATCTTTATGTCATACCGATTCCATACTCAAAAATTTCAATCACGCTAATAATATGAAAAGTTATCTGAACTCTTAAAAAGGGTGAGAAATGTTCGATTTATTAATTAAAATATATAGTATGTTTCGTTCTTTATTAAACGCATACTATGTGTGTGTTTTTTAGGCCTAATCCACGTCTTGCCATCTGACTTCTCTTTTCCGTGTTTTCATTGCGTCATAAATGGATTTTAAGCAAATCATGTCATAAACCAGAGTTTCCTGATTAACACAATTATTCAAGTGTTTGCATACAAAAAAAATAATTCCATGGTCTAAGTGGCTAAATATGCTTATGGACATTTTGATAAAGCCGCGATTCAATGGCCTCTTTTTTCATAAAACCACAGTGCTCTTCGCTGCGTCTGTACGTTAATGCCGTTCTCTCGAACCAACTTTATACTTTGCAGAGAGTGTACAGATACAGTTCGGTCTTCCTTATTAACACAAGATGCTCTCCAATATTTCTACGATATCTTCACCACACTGTTAAGAATTCAGAATACTGAAAATAATCATAAAAATTACCGTGCAACATCTTCGTGCTATCAGGGCTCTCAATATTCACTGGTTATCCTCCTCTGTTGCAACTTTGGCTCTATGTCCAAAGGGAAGTTACTGCTACCCTGAATACTCATTAGAAATATCAGAGGTACTTGCGACATGCTTAAAAAATTCGGTTTAAAGTAAACACTTTTTCTGTCTTTTCACGTAAGACGTATTGTCAATGGTGGCCATACAATCTAGAAATAAAATGAAATTAGCGATGGAAAATATTGAGAAACGAAGCATATCTCTAAAAACAAGTTGGGATTATGCACTGTTTTCTGTTGCTTTAAGAAATATTTCTGCCAGATTTGAAGGAAATCGAATTATGCATTTGGTCGTAATCGCACAACAAACTTACAGACAGAAAAGCCCTAAATGCTGGAATTAAAACATAGACCTCGCTTCGCTCGGTCAATTAAAACGAACAGGCTAACTGACGTTCGAAAATCAAGTTTCGTCCAAATTTTTAAGCTGACAAACATGAGGTCAGCAGATTTATAAATAATAAAATAATAGTAGTAAAATCTACACACCACTTAGCGGGCAAGTCAGTAAAATAGATTAAACACTGTTATAAAAGAAGAAACGGCTATACTTTTCGTATTCAGACGTAGTTCTATAATTTATTTTAAAGAATGAGTTTTCATGAGAGAACGCTTAAGGAACGCAAAAGAAAACTTTTCTTTCTCGTTTATCTCTAACCTCTTACATTTCATTCACCTTAACCACATACAGAATACTTCCTCGCTGCTGTAATTTGAAATGGAAGAGAAGATCTCTTTTCATGTTGATCATTACGATCCTGTTTTATTTCTTCATTAAATGCACATATATGTACAATGATTTCAATGCAGAATGAAAACAGACAAGAAACTGAAGAGCGAAAAAGACACACGTTACATTAGGGGTCCGTTAAGCTTCCTTTTGTTGTAAGTCTTTTCCAGATCATTTGAACCAATACCACATACCATGTTTTAAGCTTCTGACTGACGCGTATTAAAAAAATGAAACTCAGAAGACACAGTTATAAGCTATTTAGGGCTTTCTGCATTGCCTTGAGTTAAAAATTGTTAGAGGCTGCGTTGGAAGACTCTTCTAATCTCCGAAAAATTTATCTGCTAGATTCTGAATATTTCATTTATGGATATTCAGGAAAGATTCGCGTACCTATTAATGTTGAAGTAATATCTGTAAAGCAATTTAGCAAATATAGTTTGTAAAGGCTTCTTAAAACCATTCTATCCATCTTGTATTGTTTCATGTTTGTATAGATGAAATTTTGCAATCTATTTTCGACTCATTTCCATATGAGCTGGAGTTTAGAAATTTTATAAAACTTGTGTATTGTCTATGAGAATACATCGTCTTAATATTTTCAGAACTTAACATTTAAACAGTTTCATTTAATTAAATTTTGATTCCAGACATGTAGTACTACCTATCAGTTATATGAAAAAAATAACTATTAAGTTCCTTCAATAATTGCATACTGAATTTTGAATTAGTGACTAAAAAGTGGAAATGTTTTTAAATGTCAACTCTTAAAGCACTAGAAAACAGCGTTTTTAAAAAACTATTTGCATTAAATTTCTGTAAATACATTTTTCATAACATTGAAAATTATTCTTCAGTTTCGTTCCAGTTTGAAAAACTGCAAATTGCAGAATCTGATACGTTGTTTAGAGGTCACTAAAATTCTGATGCCAGAAGATCTCTGAGCACCTGTGTCGGAATACAATTCAAATGCATTGGAACACCTGGATGTTGTGGTTGCCGAAGATATAATAGGAATGTGGACGCCATTTCATTTGCAACTAATCCAAATTGCACAAATTCATATTTCTAAGCAGAAAACGCCATACTTGTAAATAGCTTCCCTGGAAAGTTAATAAGAACCGGTAATCCAAGGATATGCATCTTTAAAATATCTCAAACGTAAGATCGTTGTTGTTACCACTAAATAAAGTTTATCAAATACAGTTATATCTGTAGAAAATACTACTGGTATATTCTGACTGGATATTTTTGATAACTATTCTTTGAAAGCGTTCTTGTTCGAGAACGCAGTGAGAAATATAGAACAAACATCCTCTTCCTGATTTTATGAAGATTGCGATTGTATGAATGCTGCCATTATTTCATATGAAACAAATCAGAATTGCACAAATTCATAGTTCAAACCTATTTGGAATCAACGTTTTTAGGAGGCAGCCGTAACCATCCATCGTAATCCTCCTAGCGTCAGGCCTAAGAAATCTGGGCGATTTGAATATTGTATTTATGCATCTTCAGGATAGATTTGCTTACATATTAATGTTGAGGTAATAGTTATAACGCAATTGCGCGAATCTGTTTCTTTCGACTTATTTAGCTTGGCTGGTTTTTCATTTATAAAGATGGAATATCGCAATAGATTTTCGCCCCACTTTCCAATCTCCTGGAGATCCGAAATTTCGTACACTTGTGTTTTGGAGATGAAAATACACAGTTTTAATATTATCAGAACTTAACATTTAAACGGTTTTATTAATTAAAATTTGAACACAGACGTGTTGAACGATCTGTCAACATATTTCAGAAAAAAATATGAGTCTAGTTTCTATAATACTTAAGATAAATAATTAATTACTAAAATAAATTCTGTAATATTTACGATACATTAAAATTCTGATACCTGAAGTTATTTGAGAACCTGTGTGTAAATGAATTACAAATGCAGTAAAATACAGTAGAATACCTGGATGTTGTGGCTACTGATGATTGCACAGGAATGCTGACACCATTTTTAATGTAACAAATTCTGATTGCACAAATTCATATTTATGATTTGCTTCGAATGCACGCTTCAAAGACGACATCACTCTCAATAGCTTCCCTGGAAAGTTAATGAGAACCTTCATTCCGACGATATGCATTTTAAAAATATCTCCTAAGTTAAATTTCGTTTTTGTTACCATTATCAAAAGTAGATCAAACACAGATATATCTGCAGGAAACGCAGCTTCGCTCATCGTTGTCGCATATCTTCACTACGCTTTCTTGAAAGAAAGTGTACTCATTAGAGAACGCTGGAAGGAAAAGCAGAAGAAACATCTTTCTGATTTTATAATGTTATGGTTGCTAAAGAAAGTATAGAATTCTGTAATAAATTCGAATTGCACAATTTCGTAAAGAAACCTGTTTCGAATGACCGCTTCTAGGAGGCATCCACAGAAACGTCGTGAATTTTGCAATGTTTCTAGAGACTAGTTCTTTCTCACTAGAGAACACTGTGAGAAATGCAGTAGATACATCATTTTTCTGATTGTATGAAGCTCTGAATGTTATGGTTGTTAAAAAATAGTATAGAAATACTCCCACCGTCTCGAAGTAAGAAATCCGAATTGAGCAAATTCCTTTTCCACACCTGTTTCGAATCATCGCTTCTAGGAGGCAACGTAAGTTACGTCGTTGTTACAGAAGTCAAATATAGAAAGAACATAGATGTATGGTAATGAAGATGCTGCTTACTTTCTATCGGATCTTCATGTCATTTAACCCTATGAGGCGTATCCCGCCTCAAAAATCCCGTTAGACAGAGGTCGGATCCAGGTGGTTCCGCCCGCTTACGTAAATTCTAAAGGAGTAATGGGAGTTCCTTCCTTTGTTGGCAAAATATCGCTCAACATTGCGTGTCGCTCTCATAGAATTTCTATGAAGAAAAGAACCGTTCCATTCATTTTTCGTGAACGAAAAATTACCAAGAATTTTGAGGCACTGAAATTTTAAATCTGGCGGGGCTCAGAGAGTTAAATTCTGTGATTTTTAATGGGTGAAAACCAGATATGCTTATTGTCGCGACTCTTCTTCTAGCGATGGTCGTCGAGTGACGTAACTGCCCTGTTATCACAAGATATTTTAGAATATCTTCACGACGTTGCTACTATATTCTAAATTCCCGGAATATTGTAAAGATATCGTATGAATATTGTAGAGCACCATGTGATAATAGGGTGGACGTTAAAACTTATTTTCCATTGCAGGCATTCTCAGTTAGAACACATTGAACATTAAGAGAGAATTGGAGTGGTATTGATTCAAAAACAAGTTATATGTTCAAAGGAAAATTCGATCTTTTTGAATGTTTGCT
Source organism: Araneus ventricosus (assembly GCA_013235015.1). Classification (NCBI taxonomy): domain Eukaryota; kingdom Metazoa; phylum Arthropoda; class Arachnida; order Araneae; family Araneidae; genus Araneus; species Araneus ventricosus. The sequence continues at coordinate 21,386 of BGPR01014293.1, read as the reverse complement.
TTTTGAAAACAATTAACATTTTTTTGAATGAATTTACTTTGAAACATTTCTTAATATCGCTTGGTTAATAACTATTGATTAATTTTATCTGAGTGGCAATAACTTGGCATTTTTGTGCAGTGAGTGTAAATAAATCGGAATCGATTTCACTGTCATTAATAAATATTGTTTGTGTTAAAAAGGCCTTCCAATATTTGAATATTACTCTTCGCTAATTACCCGTCTCACAACAAAGTTCTCGGCCCGTCCAAACTAAAGAAGGAGAAAACTTCTTGATTTATTTCACTTTACGTCTAATTTGTTCTGAAACTTACAACTCTCCGTTCAAATTAAACTTAAATTTTTGAAAGAAATTGAATGAGACGACAATAACTCAAAAGAAATCTGTATTTATGCTTTATGTTTGGCAATTTGTAGCCGTAAACGGAATTGTCCGAGCAAGGCGACTTTCAATTATCTTCGGCTGTGGAATAGTAAGCTGCCTACAAGACTCGCTTATCATCAGTTGAACCTTTGTTTCGCTGCTGGCGATAATTGAGAGTCTTCGTGTGCTGATAATTCAACTTGCAGATGGAAATGAATAAACTACATCCACCGTAACGTCTTCCTAATCAGTTTGAAAAGAAGAAGATACGCATGTTTCTTGTTGATTATTACGTGTTTTTTTTTTCTTTCTCTCTCACATACGTGTCCTGATAATTACAGAGAAAGTTGTTAATAGAAAACGAAACGAATACATGAACTGAAAAGTGAAAACCAGACTCACTGGTACCATAGGAACTCGTAAGAATTATCAGAATCGATTATGAGATGTCTAAAACAGAGTGTTTCGGTTTAGGTGAAGGGCTAGAGTCACAGACTACTCTGAGTTTGGCTTCCATTCTAATTAACACAACACACACAAAGGAAGTTGACGACAAAGGTCGTGAACAGATTACATAATTAGCCGCAAACAAAGAGCATGCCTTGCCAAATTCCACCATCAAGCTATCCGTTGAACCCAAGTAAATCTGCAACTCCATCTCTTCAATAAACTGCCGAGTTTTGATGCTTGCAGAATAGCACGAACTCTCGACTTTCTCGCTTTCTTAAGATGGACATTTACGATGACACCACTCCACACAATTTCGGTCGCGTCGCTCCAAAACTAGCCGTCAATACAAAAATTCGATAAGAAATGTCGTGGAGAATTCGAAAAGTTTGGATTTCATATCCTTTCGTTATCCATTCTCTTGCAAAATGGGGAATCCCATTTTGAAAGTGGGGGTAGGAACACATTCAGTAGCCCTAGAGTATCGAAGTAAGTTGTTGTGGAGTCTTCATTTTGCCTCCGTGAATGACCCACATAAATGGATGGGCTAAAAATCGGAATGGTGTGGTGGAGTGCTACCACGCTGTTCGCGTGGAGCGATCTCACAGTTAATTTCCGGCTATCCACTGTATAGAAGGTTCTTCGTAGAATGGGGAAGAGGATGGAGTATGCCATTTGGATCTCCTCTCGTACTGACTGGGTGTGAAATGAATCGCGATCTATAATTCTGTACGTCAGACCGCTTTCCGCATATGATTCATATTGCTTGTTGTGATTTTGAGTTATCAAGTTCGCTTCTACACCGACAGACAAAGAAACTTTCTGTTAACCTCTTGACACTTCTTGTCCAATATGTGGTACAGATCTGTAGTTCTAGTAATAAAACAGGTTAGCTAATTCCATAGTACAAGCTGGACGAGATTTTACTTCCCGCATTCAGATGTGCCAAAATCGTATTTCGTGCAAAATTTGTCCGAAATTTCCAGCTTCACATTTTTTCTTTTAATAAATTTGTAAATTATAAAATAATGAAAGAAAAGAAAACATTTAAAAACTAATTTATAAAAAGAAATATAATAGATCATTTATGAAAAATTAAATACAGTGTCGATTCAAAAAACGTCAATACAGTTGCGGTGAGTCAAAGGTAAATGAACAAAAATAATTCTGATAAAAGTAGTAATTATGAAAGAGTGAGAGTATTAAAAATAATTAAAAAATAAATATTAATATTAATCAATTAATTAAAAGTTAATAATGACAAAAAACAGAGAACGTAAACTGAAAATCGAATGGAAAAACTACTATTATAATAACGAGAAAAAATGGGAGGAAAAAATAAGCATCTTCGATCAGCAAAAGATGGTTTGATTAAAAGACTCAAGAAGAAAAACAAATTTCAGCGTTCTTACAGTTACAAGCTCATGTTTCACAATGCGCACTACAGTCAAAATTTAAACTGATTCCACTGGATATACTACATGGAACACAAAAAAATGGCAATCATATCAATATGTATCCTTAAAATATCTCGAATTTAGTGGATATTACCACTAATAAATTAGAATTAACTAGGTTAAATGTGAAAGATACTAGCGGTTTTATGCTCATTAGCTTCCTTGTTCAAAATCATGAGAGAAAGTGTTCTCTTTGAAGAGTGCTGTGAGAAACTGAAATGAAAACTTCATCTTTATGTCTTACCTTCGAACCCCAAAATTTCCCTCACTCTAATGATATGCAGAATCCTTTGCACTTTTAAAAAGGATGAAGAAAGCATTTTAAGTAATTATGACACATGCAATGTTTCTGTTGTGGGATGCGGTGGCCTAGTGTTAAGGTCTGTCTCGGCTTTGGCGCCGGAGGGTACCTGATTCGAAACTTGATTCCATTCAACATACGACGTGCATGTAGGCGTAATGTACGTTAAATCATAAGTTTTATGTGAAGCGTCATCCTGATGGTGTGAGAAACACAACCCACTAAATCCACCTAACCTACTAGATTTAAACATTAAAGATCCGGAGAAGAAACATTTTAAAATGCGAAAGTTTGGAGAGAGCGAGCTCAGGTATAGTCCTCGTCATCTGACCGTGGCTCAAAATGACCAGGTTAGTCCCAAAATAGCTTTCGTGTTCTTTCAAAATAGGCCGTTAATATTACAAAACTAAACAAAGAAAAGAATACTTCCTTTCCTTATAATATAAATATTAATTAATCAATTAAAATTTAATAATTGACAAAAAAACCAGAGAAAGTTAACAAAAAATGTAATCTAAGAATAAAAATAAAATGTATAAGAAAAATTTGAGGCACAAATTAAGTATTTGCGATCAACAAAAGACCATTTGAGCCAAAGTCTCCAGGAGCAAAGCAAACTTAGTCGTTCATTATGAACTATTTGTAATACAGTCAAAATTTGAACTAATGCGTCTCATTATATGTCTAACATATAAACATAAACTAACCCGGTTTTCCGTCACACTATAAATTTGCTTCTATGGATCACTTGTAAGGAAATTTAAAGCATACATTGAGATTTTAATAATATCTCTAAAATGAATAAGAAAAAAATGGGTCGGTCTAGCCCTATAGATGTACAAACTGCCACACCCATATACTCTGATGATGAAAAAACTGCCTATCAATCAGTCATTTAGTTTGATTAATACATGATATAAATCTACAATTCTTATAATAAAACTTATGACTATTTAGTCAAAGTGGCTCGTAAATTTTAATATTTATTGTTTCACATTAACTCGAAGTGACATTCGGAGCAGATGTCATGAGAAATCGGACTACCCGTAATTGATAGAAATGTCCATGTAAATAAACATTAGATATAATTTTGCTCATCTTAAAAGTATTGACAAAATAAAACAGATAAAATTGTTATAAATAATGGTGCTTTGGGGACAATACATATTTCAACGAAACGAATTATTTTTCGTGGAGTTTCATGTAATCTTTATTGAAGCAGTATTTAAAGTAACTATTAAAGACAAACTGAAATAATAAAGTCTTGTGTTTCATAACACCTTCAGAAGAATATAATTCAATTCCCTCTCAAAAAAATTGAAACTGAAATGTAAAATTTACTTTCAATAAATGATAATAATTACAAAATTTGTTATGCAAATCTAAATACTATAATCTAAAGTATTATGTGGGGACTGTTAAATCAGTCAGCGAACAATAAATTTACCCAACTGAACTGCAAGCGCACTAGAAAACATGAAAATGTCTATTTCTTCTCGACTATACAGTTTAGGGATGCTTTATATTAAGTTGAATAAGTTCTAATACACGGATCTTGTAAAATTTACTGAAAGCAATAATTTAAAGTATCTTGAAATAACTGTAAAGAAAGAATGGCACCAGAAGCGTTTGGGCTCCCTCAAGTTCAGAGACGTTAGGCAGTTGCCTTCTTTGCCCATTTGATACTCCAGTTTTGTGCACAAACACTGACTAACTGTTTTTTACCTTTTTCTTCTTAGGAAATTAACCTGCCACGTTTCTCGAGATCCAAATTTTTTTAAAATAATAGCTATTTTAACTGTTTTCTACAAATATAGTACTTATATAGCCTTATTGTTAAAATTGGCAAAGTTGGTTTTATCTGTTGACTAGTTCATAGAGTCAATTTGTTCGCTACACTTGTCTTGGATGCGTTGTCCTATCTAAATGTCATTTGTCATGTGAATGAATAAACTCTTGTTGATACAATATTTCAGTTTCTCTATAGCACGTACTCATTGTTCAAGTTCAAAATAATCACTAAAAAGTGATCTATAAACATACAATTTTCCATGGATTCTTTGTTGGAATCGATACGACCGTCTTGCCGAAACAAAATGCTTTCTAATTAATAGCTTGAAAGCATGAATCCCTAAATATCATTATCCATGGACTTGTGACTAAGGTATCGTTGATCCTTTACGCAAGAGTCCGGCGTCTTTTTTCCCAGTGTGATCATACCTACAGCTGTTGCTTGGCTGGGCAATACAATTTCTGCTTAGTATATAATTTGCCTCATTTAATTGGATCATTTTCCGAAATCATTTCTTTTCCTACCACTCAAACAGCAAAAAAGAACTGCTTTTTTTTTTTAAGAAGACTGCGAAACTCACGCATGACAATTTTTTCTCCACTCATGGCGAATTTGGTTAAAGGTGTTCAGGAAGAATAGCACGGTATACAAAATAATTTGTCTCTGTTCTGTTGTCATATGTTTCACAGTTAAAATCTATTAAAAGTGCCATAAGGATTGTTGGAGTTTATTTCAGAATCCTCCGGCAATGTATTTCGATGGAGAATATGCATTACATTTTATTCAAAACGTTAAAGCGAATTAAAGAGTATTTGTGGAATTTCAATTTTCTTTGCGTGTTTATAAGGATAACAGTTATGTAAATGGGATTACTTCTATTTCTCTTTCACTTATTAAATAAAATGTTGGGTATGAGATTCTAGAAATGAATAAATAATGACCCTTACCGAATATATATAGCAAGGTACATCTACCAGCAATTGAGCTTATTTTATCGATGAAAAGTTCTAAAAAACATGGCGAATTTTCATATTTCCCTATTGAGCAAACCTCATTGCCAATACGATGTAAAATCGCTTCCTGAATCATTCAAATGCGTTTTAAAATTGGGCAAAACGTTCCCTGCATTTTACATTCATCGAAAATTTCGCAAATATTCCTTCTCACCTACCACTCAGCATTACTACTACAATATTTAGGGCGGCAAAATTATTGAACCCATTTTTCAGTGTATAAAACCTAAAAGTAGCAGCACTATATTTTTTTTAATGAGAGGTAAGATCAAATTTTTTCAGAAAGGTGATACCACCAATACGTCACTCGTCTGCTGCGGCGGGGAATTTTCCAACGCAAGTGTCAAGAACCCGTCTAACGATGTACCTGAAGGCAGGTCTGTCTCCTGCTTTTACAAACACAATCACTTGCAACGATTCAAAGAGGTTTTCGGGCAGATGTGAGGAGTTGACAGAATCAAGTAAGAACTGCATTAAGCGTTGGTATGAAACTTAAGAGAAACAGAACTGCGCATCATAGGAAGGCGCTGGGCGACCATCGGTCTCGAGACGAAGTTGTTGAATGCGTAGAGGTTTTGCTCCTTAATTTCTCCTACCAACGCTTAATGGGTTTACTGGACACCATTTTAATTTCGACCATTCAACAGAAAACCTCTTTTCAAACTTTACGATTGATTTGCTTCGTTAAACCAGAGACATACCAGATATGCGTTTAGCTTCACGGCCATTTTAGGAAATTTACGTTGGGAATATCCAGTGCAGAGAAGATTTAGTGTGGCTTAACGGAACGTGTTTGCTCTGGAAAAACCTTTTGAGGTACTTTCTCCATTTGAAAACGACTTTGCGATAACAGGATACTAAGTGTTTTGAATGGTTCAATGTGACTACACCTAATGCAGCTGAAAGGCCTTTTTCATTTTTTACGCTATGCAAGAAGGTAAAACCCCATGAAAAAAGCTTTCTACAAATTTTGCTCTAAAATACTATGGTATGGTAAAGGTTTGGCCACAATTAATTTAATCGTTCATATATTTAATTAACTGAGCGATCTTTCCACTACCCATGCGGGTTAAAATACTTTGTTGACGAACCAAGTAGTAAACAGTATTAACTTAACATGGAAACATAACTTTTGGCACTTTATGTAAAATCATTTGGTTCAATTCAAGTTTTAATTTAAATAATGTCTCCAGAATCTAAATAAAGTTAATTAATAATTTGACTTACTTTCAGTTTGTGCCTCAGAATATAAAGGAATTTTCTTTATTATATTTTTTATATAAAAGCATTTTTTATAATGAATTATTAGACTTCAAAATATTTTTCCCAAGCGAAGCTAGCGTATGTCATCATCTTTTATTTGATGTTGCTAAAAATTGTTTTCGCAGCTATAGTCACGAGTTATGCTATAAAAAAGTTCGTGTCAATATTGTTTTAAAATTTGGATGCGACATTAGCCTTCGAAATATTCGCGGCGATATAAATCTGAAATGCAAGTGTTACAAATTCACTCATTTTATTTTTTCAAAGTCTCTTCAACATATGCTCAATGATAAAATAATTGAAAGATCTTGTTCCACAGTGCAGTTCTTTAAGACGCCTTTGTTCCCCTCAGTTTGTTTTTTTCACATGAAGGCTTTAGTAGTATGATATTGTTGTTTCTCAGATTATGGAAAAGAAAAACAACAGCTATTAAATTCTCCTTCTAATGATGGGCAAAATTCTGAATTACACTCCACTAGTCAAAAGATTTTAGGTTAGGTTAGGTTGGGTTATATTAACGTCCGTTTTGAAGCAACACGAGGGCTGTTGGGGACAGGACCTCGTAATTTTGAACCGCGGTCGAATGACGAGGACGACACACCTGAGCTGGCACCCCTCTCAAACTTCCGCGCCACACCAACGGGACATTTGGCCACTACACGTATGATTTAGCGTGCATGGCCCCATACACGGCGGATCTTCGGTGGAATCGGGTTTCGAACCTGCGACCCTCCGGTCCCGAGGTCGAGGCGCTACCTGGAAGCCACCGCGGCCTCCATAGTCAAAAAGAAGGGAATGCCTAGTGGCCGTCATCTTTTAACTTTCTTTAAAGTTTTAATAACAATAGAAAGGTCATTGACATTGTAAACTGATTTATCATGGAGGCCTGAGTGTAGGGGAGCATTTGTATTTTGTAATACAAAATTTGACAACTAGTTTTGTTTAAAATAGAAAGCGTTTTCCAAAGGATTTTCAGATAAGAAAGACCGTTACTGATACTAGGCTGGCTAATTTCCTTAATCCCATTTTGAGAATGATATCTGATAACATTAAACAGAAAAAAACAAATGTCATGTATTTATGAGTTTTATTTGCTCTTTAATTTATATTTCGCATCTAGTATAAAAACTGAATAAATAGAGCAGAAAACGCTTATTGAAACTGCGATCGGTAGCAAATGTGGAAGGAATTATCTTGCCAGCAGAGAAAATTTAGAACGTCCTACTCCGCGCACCTATCCGGAAAAAACCTCTTTTATTTGCTCTCGTAGTCGTATTCTTTAAAATTATAATGCAATTTTATTAATTTTTTAAAATGTGTCCCCATAATTCTCTGAAATCGCTATATTAAAATGTATATGCCTCCGGTGGAATTGGCCTCTGAACGACAGTACTCAATAATTAATACCTTTCTTGAAAAGAAACTCAAGACTGTTCAGTTAAAACACCACATAAACATGGAGTGACTGCGTCAACAAATTTTTAAACAATTAACCTCATTGTTCGTTTGTGAAAAATCCTTAATACTTATATAATAGAGGTAAATTTACCAAGTGATAATCAAATACTGAGTAGAAACGTTGTGGAGCATTTTCCACTACATTTAATGCAGCTGGTTTTCTGGTAGAACTACCGCTCTAACTCGAATAAAAAAACTTTTATGAAGATTATGAAGGTTATATATGAGCGATCATTTGTTAAAGTGTTGTAAATTCTTTTTTTGAAGAGGCTTTCAGGAGGAACCAGTGTTTTGAAATGTAATTAGTTACAACAGATCTTGGTGTTTTATTTTTTTTAGCCGAAAAGATCTGGGAGATAGATAGCCTATAAATGTGGGGAAAGCAAATGTTTTGGGGCTTTCATCGAGCGTGCAACATGCTTAGGAATATTAGTGGAAATGATTATTGAAAAATGTCATAAGAATTTTCTTATAAAATCTTAGGAGTGCGAATATTCTAGGTCAAAGTTACCTCTAGAAGCCAAAGGCACATATATCGAAGATAATATTCGTTTATTGCATTATCATTTTGTACACTTACGTAAATACGAGGAACTTTTGCGCACATGTCCCTGCCAAGGGGCATATAAGTATAAATTGCATAATAAAAGGAAATACGTCTTTTCAAATACACACATGTGATTTTAAAATGAACGTCGGCTGAAATTTTCAGAACAAGTCAGAGGGCAATAAAGTGGGAAAGTTACACCAGGTGGCAAAGAGCTCTTCTACCTTGGCATTTGTTGAATTTTACAAAAAATTATTGCTCCAATCTTAGCAGTGTGGTCCCGAAACCTCCTTCGTCTGTTCACGCTCTTTGTGACGCTGTGCAATTAATACCCAATATCTACAATTTCCATCGGCCCCTCCATGGGTACATTTCTGTCATAGGCGATAGATAAATCAAACCAAATCGGCTTCTACCACGCCCACCAGGGAAGCGAGGATTCGCTTACTTATCCAGCGACTACTCTTCCGGCTACACTCGTTTCTCACCAAAGTGTGGGTACCTAATCATAATAAATGAGATAAAGACATTGAAGTCCAAGTTTCAATATTTTTTATAAAAGGAGTTCTCAATAACCTAAGATGTCGGGCAGCGGTCATTTGACAGCAAATGAATTTCGATGTCTTCCTCTGTTCTTCATTTCTTATTCCTTGTTGACTTTTCCCAATCAATCGCAAAGAACATGGAGTAAGAATATTTCTTTTGCTCTTTTTTAACAACACTATAAAGTTTATACCTGAAAAGAATTGATTGCGGTCAAATGACCCATAATACAAACAAATACCCTATATTTGCTTTTTCTACTTTATATTTTTGTTTTGTCTACTGCTGTTTTGCGACTCTTTAATGTTTTGTTTTGATATGATTATTTGATGAAAAGGAATATGAGATATGAGGAGGGTGGGCTGAGGCTGATTCTTAGCAATTCTTTTTTGTGCTCCAGTATCTACTTTATTGAAATGACTGATATTCCATTTCTTTGGGTATTCTTCGCCTATTGGTCCATCTATTTTCTCTCATGAAATGTCCCGGAAGAGCCATTGGTAAAAAATTGTTGTCGAAAAAAAAAAATTCTATAAATGTTTCGCCATTCTGGTTCTAAGAAAATCAGTTTATCTAGAATATATATACTCCAACAATAGACGCAGGCCAACTTCATCAGACAGATGTTTCAGAAATTGCAAAACAATCTCACCTCTGAATCTGAAAAATGAAGAAAATTCATCTATAAACATCAAATCTCAGCATGCATATACTTTAAGCAGAAGGAATCGAAAGCGAAATAAAAAAATTGAGAAAAAGTCAAGAGCTATCATCTCTCTCTCTCTCTCCAACCCGTAAACGCCCGAATTAATTCTGCTCAATATATATTGTGATGAATATCTGAAGTCTAAGTTATTATGGACTACTTAGAGTAAAAAATGTGAAATTGAAGGAATTGTTTTGTTAGTTTTCAAATTACAGCCCGTCCTCGTTTGAGGACGCTGGGCGTTCCAGCGATGAAAAGTTAGTCTTGTTAGTGAAGTCAATAAGCTTTAATACAACACATAAAAATGCAATAAACGACTAGTCAAAGTATTTTGTAAAATTTTTAGAAAAGTTTGCTTTAAATTATTTTAATTTTTTTATTATTCATCAAAAATATAGAGAAACTGTTATATTTTTAGTGTTAAAATTTTAATTGGTTGCTAATAAAAGCGATTGATAAACTGGACAAATTTAACGAAGTGTTAAGGAATCAAGGTACACTATACATAAATAAAATGCTTAAAATGCCTAACATTCATGAAATACATTTAGATACTTAAATACACTTATTACTTATTAGATAAAGTGAAATCTGGAGTATCTTTCACTTCAGCATCATATTTAAGCTTGTTATTTAGAATAAGGTCATATACTTCCTGAGTGAAAAAATTTTCAAACATTTCTGTTAAGCTTAATTGGCGCATTTCTTTGTGAGACTTCTGAAATTTTATTTATCCTTATTTCTTCATTGAATTTTAAATATTCAGCATCAACTTTTGACCAATTTACTTTCGTCATTTTCCATTTCATTTCTGATGGAGGTGGTTCTGCATAATATAGATCCAAATCGATAATATTCATTAATTCATCTGAAATTTCGATTTCACCGGAGACCATTGATACTGCAAGAAACTGTTGGATTTCTTCATTCATTTGCAGTAAACTGCATTTCATTTCACCTTTTCGTATCTTTTGTTATTAATTCACAGAGAGTTTAGTTAGAGTTTAATTTGAGTTATTAATATAAATTAATATTAATTAGAGTTTTTAATATAAAAAAGCTTAAAAATTTCTATAAATGTAATGTATTTCTAGATTTATGAAACATAGCGGAAGATACTTCATTACACTCTAGTTAGAATGGAGTCTAATAAAGTATTAATTACGGATTTAAAAAATTGAGATAAATGAATGCCACTATGAATCCGGGAAAATATCTTTAACGGGTATCAGACTATATAATATTATTTTTATCAGACTATTTAATTTAGAATTCAATATTTTTCAATTTCGTGTTTATTTTGAAAGAAGCTTGAATACACACCTGTTGATTAGAGCGGATTTTTTCGGGATCTGGAAAAACGAGTAAAATAATGTAATTGGAAAGGGGCCGTGTGGCAAAAATGAACGTTTCCTTCTCTTAGGAATAGTGATTAATCGGATAGCCTGTACATCTACACACCTGACAATCATAAAAGACTTACTCCGGCCAGCCTTAGCATGCGTGTCGAACATGAATGATCCCACCGCCACAACAAAAATCGGACACTGTGGGCCCCGCACATTATGAGCTGATCATACAACGAACTGTCAGAAAGAAGTACCTCCCGTCATTGGAGGGGGAATTGGACCCTACATCTTTTCGCAAGACTAATCTTACTTATACAACAGTGTCTAATCCTCATATTTGAGGTGTCCCATTAAGTGGGACCCCTGTACAGTACATCTGCAGGATGTTTCAAAAGGTAGTTTTTAAAATTACAGGGTAGTTCAGTCTTACAGAATCAAATCATATTACAAAAAAAACTTGGTTTCAAAAACTCAAAGGGCGACTGCTGCAAAGTGTTATTTCGCAGTAAATCAAAGGAATAAATAAGATAAAGTGTGCAACAAAATTGCATGAGTAACCACAAGCGAAGAGTGTATGTTTTCGGACAGCAAGTTCTTTGAACATTTACTTTATTTACACCAAAGTTTGTTGTAAATACTTCGTTCTACTTCCCATTGTATATGCCATGCTATCATGACATTTAATGTTTTTATTACATAATTTTTTTCTTATTTTTACAAAACAACTTGAAGCCACAAACTCAGAGGGCGATTGCTGCAGGGGATTCATCCTCAAGGAATTAAATAAATAAAAGGGGTGCATAAGATAAAGTTTACAAGATTGCATATATAGCAACATACGAAGCGTGTATGGCTACGGAAGACAAGCTCTTTGAACACTTACTTTATGTAATCCAAAGCTTGTTGTTAATACTGAGATATACTTCTCATTGTATTTATTATGCTGTGTGACTCGTCATGCTGTTATTCAAGCAACTGGATTGTTGTGATATTGTGGATTTACATTCTGTTAAACCTGTGCTATACGCTTTATCTGGTGCATCTTTAATTGACTGACAAAAAGTCCCCTGAGGCAGTAGCGCTTTGAGTGTACGACCTCAAGTTTTATTGTAAATATGATTTGTTTCTGCATGACTGGCTTGGCTTAAAGTTTGTAAAAAACTGTAGGAATACCCTATACATAGAGTCCAGACACCCTTCGATCAGCTTCTGTCATACAAGTCGTAAAGACTAAATCGAGTGAAATGCCATATGAATTCATCAGTGGTCGTTGAAGAATTTCGTTTACAAACTATAGCCCTGGCAATATTTGTTTTGATTTATGCGTCGTGTTGTAGTCAAAGATCCCTCTAAATGATTATTTTATCCTTTTATTTACATGATATTCACAACACACGAGATAGGAACAGATTGCATTAATTGCCGCTTACAAAGAGCGTTTCGTAAACGAAAACTACAAAAAACAGCTAAGTATAATAAACAATAAAAAGTCTTGACTGGTGGAAACTTTTTTGACTCAGTTGGACTCACGTGTACAGTAACTGAGGAGAGGAGTCAAGACATATCCCGCCATATGTGGGCTATTTCATAGCTAATATTATTAATTTTAACTTAATAATATTACTTTTGAAATTAACTTAAAATATTATGAAGTTTAACTTAAATATTCATATTTGATAGAAAAGGATAATAAACTAACAATTGTTTCATAAGCGTTCCCAAGTATACCTAGAAGAAATCACTCATCAAAGAGTTAATTAAATTTAGATAATTTTGCATTCGAAGGTATTTAGCTTCTAAGAAAAAATACTAAAAAATCCTTTATAATTTTAAAAAGCAATTTATATGTTGACGGAAAGATTTCATATATTATTCTGCGTTTATGAATCATGATTATTTAATGTAATCTTTATAATTTTTCTACATTTTTTATTCTGATACAGATATGTTTTTGCATAAATGATAAAAATTATTTGAAATTTAATACAATTTTTCGAAGCACACATACTTAATTTTAACATGACAGTACCTAATTATACAAATATCTCCACTAGGTCGGAATCGCTCTCCAATTCAGCAAACTTACACTTTAAGAACCGTCGAAGATGTTTCCGCTTCCAATTAACCGATTGTCCGCCAACTTTTTGACGTTGGTATATCTTGAGACATATATCGAATTCATTCTGTAAAAATTATAAGGGGAAACTTAATAAAACGCAAACAAACCATCATTTGCCATTTCTAATCTTCCACTGGTCTTCATAAATTCCATAATTATATATTTTAATGCCATTCTTGCTGTTTCACACACAAATATATATATTTTTTTCAATATCTTTGAAGCACTAAATAGAATTCTGTGAACTTATATTCTATTATTTTGGGTTAAAAATGATGTGAATTTTTAAAAATTTTTCATTATATATTAATTCATTTCTTTAGCAGAGTTAATAACTAAGTTTTCTAAAAAGTTTTAGTAGGAACTTTTATTGCTCAATTCAGAAAAGTTTTGCAAACAATTTTTATTCTTACCACTAGGAACTACAATGAAAATACTTTTTAAGAAGACTCTCAATGCAGGCATCACTGATTTATGCAAAATGAAACTATTTTACGTTTTGAAAGGTGTCTCACAAGGATGCCTGAACTATCTAAATATCAATTTAGCAACAAGTTTGTTTCATTTTGCTTGCGGATGTACCACATATGAGGCGTCGTAAATCTATAATTGCAAAGGGAGAAACAAATTTCAATCGATTCTTTTCAATCTATGTTTGGATTACGGAATGCACAATTCATGATTGAATGAGCCTCGATTTAATTTCTATTAGCGCCAAGGTAGTATTCGAAGTGAAGACTTTGAAAATAGAAGAGTCAAAGATTTCAGCTCTAAGCGAAGTTGATATTTAGTGTTCACTCGAATGCTTTAGAAACAGAATTCCATCCGCTTCCTAGATTATGCCAAGAAAATTCAGACAAGATCCTTTAGATTAGATGCGGCTGTTTTAGTTTATTTATGATAGCATCCCGCTTCCAGGTATACGAATTCTAATTAGAAACTGAACTCCTAATTTTGAACCATGGCCAGAAGAAGAGGAGGACATCTGAGTTAGAAATTCTTCCCATCCCTAACTTCTTCAGTTTAACTCTAGACGAATGTAACGTTCCTGCGGCTTGAACACGAATCGGGTCTTCTATTTAGTCAAGTGTTGAACCCAAAACCCTGGTATTCCGAACACGAGACACAGCCAGGAAACCACAATGTCCTCTTGGATAATGCTGAAGAAAACCCAGTGAATGATTTTTTTTATATTTGAAGGAAATTCTCTCTGTGTGTGCGTTAATAAGACTAGGAGATTATTAGTTGTACCTCATCAACTTGGAAATTATAGATGAAGACTGGGAAATAAGATGATTTCCAAAACTTTTATCAAACAAATGTTGAAATCATTTTTCTAAAGTTTTTAAACAAGGCTGATGAAATTTGATTAAAAATCTCAGGTTTATTTTAATTTTATTAACGTCCTATATTTAAGCAACTCGAAGGCTATTTTGGACGGTCCTCGTAATTTTGAACAGCTGTCGAATGACGAGGACAACATCTTAGTTGGCACGACTTCTAAAAACTTCCGCACTACACAAACGTTTGCCCCCCTACGTGTGATTTAGCGTATAATTGGCGAGGAAACCCGATTTCCCGACGTATTTTCGGTGGAATTGCGTTTCGAACCAGAAACCCTCTGACTCCGAGATCTTAGCACTAGGACATCAATTTCAGGAATCTAACCTTAATAACAGTTCTGGCTGCTATGTATAAAGAAAAATTGATTTCAAACTTTATTTATAGTGGTTATTTCGCTTTTCTTTATAAAATACACACCACATTCATCTTTCATTCAAATTGTCATATAAGTTACAGCAAATAAATTTTTATACGCAATCGACCTCAAACCTAATTAACAGTCTTCACATTTTGAATACCTGAGGCGTTATTCTAGGGCAACTTTTTCAATGACACCCTAGACAAGGGCTTCTAACTCTCTAATGTAATTACGCCGATTCGAAAAGTGCCTTTAGTCTATGGTCATTTATTTATTTAGTACTCACCGACTTCACCTACCTACTCAAAATGGTGTACGGCGCATGAAAGGTTAAAACACACAAGACAAAACACTGAAAAGTGCAGTGTCAAAAATAAAGATCAAACAAACTACATCACAACAAACAGAAAGTTTAGAAAAGAAAAAGTCAAAACTGAGACTAAAAACTAAACCAAAACAAAAATTAATTTATAATAAAAAATATTATTACAATAAATAATTTTTAAAAAAGCTTTAAGAACGAAAAAAAGAAAGAAAGAAAAAAGAAAAAATAAGAAAAAGAATCTGGAAACAGGGATATAAAAGAAGAATTTTCAACGCAGCTTTCCAATCAAGTTCCAGGGCTTCTCTTTCATGTTTCTAATATACTACATTACAAAAGGAAGATATTTAGCAAGCCCGTTGTCTGTTCCACAGTTACTTTTCCTCACTTTCGAAGATTCCATGTCCAGTGAAAATCCAGTTAAGGAATAGGAGAAAAGGTAAGTCAGTAGTCATCAAAATTTCCCGTCATGATTTTTGATTTATTCGTTTCTCTTACCTTTAAAGTTTTATCAATCGAAAAATGTAATTGATAGGTCACGCAGTAACTTTATAAATCAGGAAAAACGAACTGTTCATTCGAAAGAAGTGATACAAACAGGAACCGATGTCTCCTGTTTGAAAAATAGAAAGGGGAAAAACAGAAACAATGCAGTAATTTTGTATCAGTTAAAGAGAGGAAGATACAAATGTTTATTAAGTAATGAAGCGTTTCTAAGAACCGGACATTGGCGCATTGTACCTGCAAATAACGTTTTATCCTCAGGTACAGTACCAGCAAATAATGTTTCATCCGCAGGTACAGTACCTGCAAATAACATTTTATCCTCAGGTACAGTACCTGCAAATAACGCTATCCTTAAATTAATTTCAAAATATTGTAGGCAATCTATTTAGGCCTAAAGGAGTGCGCAGGTAAGACTTAGAAAAGATTGCGTTATGATTCTGTAGGTGTTCCATGAGCGGGAACATTGCGCCACTAGGGCTTTAAAAAGTCCGACTAAGCGAGCGTTGCACTGGAGCAAGAAAATGAGTAAAAGATTTTGGATATGAATGAAAAATACTATACTATACTTGTCTAACAGAATTAACCAGACCCAGAATACACCAAAAGGTGACCTGTTACTCTACGCCCCCCCCAAAAAATCTTTTTGGTATCTGATTTTCCAAGACTAATTGAGATAAATATTTACAGTTCTACAAAAATATTTTAAAAGTCATCTATATTTTTAGCTTCATGAAAGCTATAATATATAATCAAAAAAAAATATCTACACAATTATATAAAATAAACGGTAACGAAACTCAAAATCGAGATAAAAAAATTGCACAGCTCTGAGTAAAGATGACTCGAACTGCTGATTAATCCCACAAAATTCCAGAGAACCACAATGGAAAAAGTCGTTTCCAAGAAATCCAACCCCACCTCTCAATATTCCTTCGCTTGAGTTCATTTCCCCAAAAAAGAAGAAAGCAAAACATAATCACAGAGCTTCTCTCTCGTCATAAAGTTTTGCCGAGTGATATGAAAAGCACTAGAGGCGCAGTGTTGCAGCTCATGGAACAACCCACTTTATTTAAAAGTTATACGTATGATAACTTTAGATAGAACATATAAAATAATATAGAATAAACAGTTTAAAGTACAGCCAACAAAGTAACATAGAGAATTTTTGTGAAGCTATTTTCTTTTTGTTTCACAAAAATATTAGACAGAATTGCTTCGACATACAGGATTTTAAATTACGCATTACACTTTGAAGATTATAGATCGGCCTTTGTGTTGCTGTCATTTATGCTTGAAACAGAAAATTAAAAGTGAATGGTAAACTATTTTTTCCAGTTATAGTTGAATATAATTGTTTGAGAAGCGAGTCAATTTGGGTGTTCCATTCACTAGAAAACTGTTCAACAAAGGGTTTCGTTTTCGATGGGGAAAATCAAATTTTAATGTTTTTTTCCTTAAAACGATTTCAATTTGCGCTTTTAAAGAGGAATAAATACCTGATTATTGAATTAATCCACTTTCAGTTTCTGTTAGCAAAATCGTAATATTTGAAATACAGGCTTTAGAAATAGGAGTATGAAAGATTTCTGCCCAAAACGAAGCATGTGTTAAGTTTTCAATCGCATGCCATTCAAATATTAAGAATTTCCGATCAATTTCCAAAATTATGCCTCAAAAAATTAGACATGGAACCTTTAGATCAGAGACTGTTCATTTATTTTAGTTATAACTATGTAGAGTTTGAAGCTACACGAGATCTATTCAGCTACGGAACTAGTCAAAGACGACATCTGAGTCGACAATACTTCTACATGCGTTTAAAATTTACACGAGTACAAATGCGCTTTTCTTACGATGACTTTAAATCTGTTTCAACTGAATAACACTCTGTCAAGCGAAAAGTTTACAACGGCGAGTTAGGAGACAATGTGTCGGACAGGCAGAAGTAAAAAAAAATCTCGTAATTTTAATATTGTTCATATCCGCTAATTTCAATTTTAGCATTTCTATATTAATCATTGACCTTCATGGGGAGGCTTAAAAGAAAAACGGAGGGACATCGTGGCAAATGAGTTATCATAAAGCAAAATATATTTAGGAGGCAACCATTCTTATATCAATACATTTGGCATGATAAAATCATGAAAAAAGGGAAATAAACACCCGTGATAGAAAAAAGCCGCATATTAAGAATAAGCATGCGTGTGAAGAATTGGTGCGCTATATGCATGTGAGGCCAATTTTGTGATATTTGCACTCCATATAGGGGACAAGTCAATTGAATAGGGGCTCCGAAAATCAGATAAAGAAAGGAGACTATTAGAAAAGGAGAGAGACAGAATTCTACTCTTCTGGAAGTGGAGGAGGGAACGAAAACGTCTGAGCTGTGCCTGTCAGGTCAGTTGCGTCCAAAAGAGGGTTGAGTTACAGTATAAATTATAAATGACGACAGAAAAATTAAATGGTATCCCACATTTTGGTCAAATAAATATTGCGATTATTTTCTTAATGTTTCTGAAACAAAGCTGATGATACTTGATTAGGAAGTTGATGAAAATTATGCTAACATCTATATCTTGTTCTAATACAAAAAGCATTTTAATATTAAGATTTAAATTATTATGTACTAGCCGCATTATACTTCCCATTTTGAATATTTGAAACATTATTTTTGGGATGAAATAACAATCGTGATTTCGCTTTTAACAGTATGTCACATTAGAAGTCGTATAATAATGTAAATTAAATTCTTCTTCTTCTAAAACTAATTCTTCTTCTTCTGTTTCCTAAATTCTCCTTTTCTAAAACAGCATGAAAAAATTTCTGTCTATTAATTGAACAAGAATCTACCTTCACAGATCCTAAATGATGGAAAAAGTATAAACATTATTATAGATTTTTATCAAGCTCTGTTTTCGTACTCGAGAAATAAATATTAAAACTACTAAGCATGATTATATTTTAGTGATATTTAATTATTTCCTTAAATCACTAATAGTTTGCTGATATAAGTATTTTTTTTCAAATGTGAAACACGTCATTGATTTTGAATTAACATGCGTTTATAAGGCTTCTGATTATGAAAATGGATTTCTTCTTGCCGTTACGATGTCTTTAAAGTAGCGAATTCTGATATAATGGATTCACAGATTTTGAAGAAAATATTACCTCCGAAAGTGAAATATTCAATTTTATCTGCCAGAAAATAGACGTGAGCCTTTCTGAAAGATTTAAAATAAAACATCATAGTTGAATTTTGAAATTTGAAACAATTTTGGACACTGATCCTTTTGTGAAAAAAAATTATATCAAAATTCACAGTTTTCCTTGCAAAGGATGAGCAAAGCTTTGCGAGCAATGGCTGTATTTCTATAAGATCGTTTTCCGAAAGTGTTCTACCACTCCGATTTGAAAAAGAAACTCTTTTTAGAACAGAGAGAAGCCTGTTCTGCTAGTTCTATAGTAAACTGCCAGTATCCGTCATGAAAAGGTATCCCGAAAGGGGGATGCCTAACATTTATAAAATGTGAAGATATTTCAGATTTGTTTGTTTCCGCTTTGTGAGCCAAGTTACTGAGGTTGTCAAAATCTGTGAACTTCATATTTTGCAATATTTCTCGGAAATGGAGGATGATAGAAAAGCGTGAGGAGGCATATGATGACATATCTCGGTATCATGATATTTCGTATGAAATAAAAATTAGCGAAATCAGTATGGTGGCTTCGGCTAGAGGACTCTATCTGATATTAAAATCTATCATGTTTAGTCTCAAATAGTAGTCAATGACTAGGCTGATATAAAAAAACAAACACTTTTATTAAAATAACATCATAGTCAACTCGACTAAAAGTTAAATTAAAATCTTTTAACAGATCAATATTCAAAGTTAAGCATTTGCAACATTCAACTTACTCCGAATTCAATCCTATTAAATTTGGACGTCTGCCTAAAAGTAAATACCTAGTATTATACTCGTAGCGTATAGCTAAGATATGAAAAATCCTAAGAAAGTCATCAGTCAGCCATCTAGCTAGTTAGCCTGAGAAAAAACGGAAGAGAGACGCTAAGCAGGTAGGTGATTTTATCGCCGAGATGCATTGCTTGCTTGCTTTTATAGCGATACCTTATTTACATAATCCTGAAAGCTAATCGATGCTGTTGCAAATGCTTGGTGGTTAGAAGTAGTGAGAACCAACCTAACAAAATGTCTGGGTTCGAAAAAGTTCGGACCTCGATTTAAGATCAAGTTTCCTAACACTATCAAGGTGCTTTCTGAAAAAAGATTGTGAACGGAAGTGGTGTTTTTCAGATTTCTCTCCAAAGTTGAGTGTTGTCTGTCATCAATAAGCCGCACTCATTTTTATTTGAAGCACATCATTTCCGTTAATATATTTCTTTCGTCACCGATATGAAAACTACTGTAATTAAATTAACGTTAATTATTATGCATCTTTAGAATCCATTTCCAATGGCAATTTTCAATAATTTAACTCAAATGCGTGTCAGCGTACTGATCGCAATGAATCCTGTTCTACAATTTCATGGCATTCTGCTTCAAAAATTCATTTTAACTTAAATTTTGCTTGCCAGTGTATATTTTTTGTTTTAGTTAAGAGAAACGTTCAGAAACCATGATTTTCCATTACTTTTTTTTGAGCAATCTGCGTTACCAAAACATTCTAACAGTCTGAAATAAGCAGTACAGAACTTCTACTGTATTCACTTATAAATGTTTCAGAAGCAATTTTTGAGTCTTACCACTCAGAAATGCAACGGAAATGCTTTTCAAGAAGAATTCAAAGCCTTCGCAAGCGTTCGAGATAAATATTTCGGTTGTATCAGCTCCAGAAAAAGTTTCCCGAAAGGGGCTGTCTGACATTTATGAAATCTGAAGTTCGCTTTAGTCTATGTTTCAGTGACCAACCGATTTTTGAAAAGGTTTATATTGTGATGCAGTTAATACTAAAAAGAAAGGATGGATTGGAAACGCAAATACGCACACTAATCAATTCTGCTTTAATCACATTCAATGTTCAGTGTTTACCCGCATTCGTTTCAAATTTCTAGAAAAGAGAAAGGGAGAGGAGCAATCAATTTAGAGATTGCTGAAGAAGACCAAGTGTATGACTGCAGAGGAATTCAAGGGCAGTCTCTGCACACATGCTATTATGAAACATGAGACTATGTATGTTATTATGAAATGTCTTTCTTCAAAACTCATTCAAAAATCATATAAATTCAACATTACTTCCACAGAAATGAAGTTAATTTTAAGCTCTCGTGTGATTAAACAGAGAAATATAAAACTATGTAACTGTTTTATCACTCACGAGCTTTTGCATTTTGAAAGATCTTACAATTTCTGTTTAAATTAATTTTAGAAGTTCATTAAGAACGAAAGAAAAACATGTACAGAAGTGGAACAAGTATCACTGAAAAGCTAATTTTAAACCAGCATGGAAGATGGTATAAAAATAGTTTCTGACCCATGATAG
>BGPR01014292.1:3371-39592 GCA_013235015.1 Araneus ventricosus | reverse complement strand
GACGACTCTCATTTAGAGAGTGAAACAGGTTGCGCTTTCTGTGTCGTTCAAAACGACGTCCAAATTTATCAGTTGACGGCAAAACTAAGCCCACATAAAACCGTTTTTCAAGCTGAGACCTTAACAATAAGAGAGGCTATAAATTGGGCTAATTTGAAGGGAATATCAACAGTAATCTGGAGTGACAACGAGTCGGCACTCAGAGCAATTTCTTCCTTCACAAGTTCTAATCCACTAGTCCAAGAAGCACAGCAAGCCATCCTTCAGAAACTATCAATGCAGCTAAACTCGATCAAGGCGCGTGTTGGTTTCCTCGGTAACGAGGCAGCAGAGAACCTTGCCAAACAAGCTACTAAAGAAAGGACTCACCACCATCTTTAGGCCCCAAAATGCCATCTAAAAAGTGCTTAGGAACATCTTTCTCAATAAATAGCAAAAAGACTGGGTTTCAGGCGACACTGGGAGAACTATCTTTAACATACTCCCTAAAGTCTCGCTAACCCAAGCTCCATGGTCAAGAGAATCCATCTTTTTCTCTACGGGCCATGGTCTTCTTCTCAGCTACCTCTACAGAATCCGGCTTCATCATTCAGATATCTTAGCTTGCTGAAAAAAGGGAGACCATCTCCACTGCGCAACTTCTTGTCATCTTTTCATTTTACCAAACCAAGTGCAGAAAATATTCTACTTTGGTAAAAAAAACTTACTTTTAAATAAAGTATCAAGAATAAAAATAACTAAACTGACATCTTTCCTCACTGATAATGAAAACCTTATAAAACAGCAACCGGACTCAACCAGTTCATCCGACTTCACCCCAGATTTCTCTCCTTCACCAAGACCACAAACTGGTGGATCCCGACTCTCTAGAGGTTCTATACCAAGGACATAATCATTCCTCCTACAAGTTTTTAAAAGCAGTGAACTTTTGGGGCCTGTCTTAAAATTATTTCTGCTTCTCGAGTTTTTCTTTTCACCTGTAAATAGCTCATTTTTCATTGCTTTTATAGTTCTCAGCTGTATTCCGTCCATGTTTAAACACTGTCTGTAAACTTTTTTTTCTGTTTGTTTGTTTAATAAACTTTCTATTCAGAGCCATCCAAACTGCAAACCAGAGATTTTTATCTCTGGAGTCAGGGGTGTGTCGTAGTGTAAAGTGTTCACACATGTTATTCTATGAAAGTGGTTTCGGCCTACGCGGATGACAACTCCAAACACCAAATCTGGTTTCTGAAGACAAATGAAAAAGATTTAGTAAGAAGATGATTTAAAGCTTTTTGTGTTTTTATCGATACATTTTATTTCATTTCATTTTTGGTGATATTATTAATCTCTACAAATAGTTTAAATGAATCTCTATTTGTATTTTGTACACGATGCAAATGCAAAATAAAGCTTTTTTTTTCTCGATCTTTTCCGAAAATATTGTTACATTGAATTTTTATGTAATATCTTATTTAGAAGGATAATTATAATACATGCAATTTAATAATTAATGTTTACTTAAACTCTTATGAATATATGCATATTCATATTTTATTTTCTTATAAATATCTTTAACAGGCGTGTTTTTAAGAAAGGATTTCACTAAAACTTGTATCTGCGAGAATATGAGGCCTTTTCAAGGAAGCCTTATAATCGGCGCATACGCTTAACATACGCTTTCCAGAGGCAAATTAAAATATTCATTCTTATTTGTGTAAATAAAATGTAGGAAATTTGTTTAATAAGCATATTAGCTAATACTAGTTTAGTAAAGTTATCAAAATATTTTGATCTGTTTTATTTAACGCAGCTTCATATAAGAAAATTAATTGTTAATGGTTGAAGGTGAATATTTTATTCATGCGTTACAATGAAGTGGAGATTTAACAAAAATATATTGGTTTGTGTTATATAAATGGAATCTGCTAGAAATTTGTTTCTTTTTCAGGCAGTCTGTCAATGTTGGAGCTGTTTTTTCTTCAGGATGGCTGGTCATATGAAATGCACCAAAATTTTGTAGAAATTTGTCTGAAAATGAGAAGAACTCGGATATTATGATTAGATGAACTTGCCTTTTACGTTCCTGTTGATCTTGGTTTGAATACATGCTTTGGTACTGCAACAATTTTCTCTTTAATTTGACGAAATAAATTTCGGAACTTTTCTGTGTATCTTACAATGAGTCAGTTTCTAAGTTATCGTTACATTCTTTATGCTAACAAAATTTTTTTTTTAAAAATTCTCTTCTTTTATTTTTTTTAAATGGCTACAATTTTTTAAAAATGCCAAATTCATGATACATATACCTTATCCATCTTCAGTTCCTTTGAGAAAAAAAAGAATTATTTCGTGTTTTAAGCTCTGTGGTCTTAGATAATTAAAAAAATTATTGTTGATATATTTTATTATTAAATACTTTGAAAATTGTTTTTCTTGAATAAAGTATTTCTAAGTATTTAAATTAGCATTGTATATATTAAAAAGAAGAAGTCGTACAGATACAAGATTAATACTGCTTTAAATTTTCATACCAAATTTCCTGTCAATTATTTTATTCATTCATATAAAAGTGATTCAAGTCTTGTAGATACATAAATTTAAATTAATTTAACCATTTTTTATTTCAGGTGTGTAAATTATGTGTTTTATTGATTGCATTAATTATAAATAATGAAATTTCAATGGCTTTAATTTATGAAGAAAAGTAGTAGTGGTCTAAGATAATTAAAAAATGATTGTTGATATATTTTATTATTAAATATCTTGAAAACTGTTTTTGTTGAATAAAGTATTTCTAAGTATTTAAATTAGCATTGTGTATATTAAAAAAGTCATACAGATAATGAGATTAAAACTCCTTTAAATTTTCATACCAAATTTCCTGTCAGTTGTTTCATTCATTCATACAAAGGTAGTCAAGTTCACCATTTCTTTTTATTTAAGGTGTGTTTATGTGTTTCATTGATTTTATTAATAATAAATAATGAAACTTACAGGCCTGATACACTTAAAAATACCACCTCTTTATGTACTCTCACAACGAGTTTGTTTAATTATCATTACACCCTTTATAATGTCCCAATATATTTTGACAAATTCCTTTTGTTTTTTTACAAAAATCCTTTATCTTTAAAAAATGCACCAACTAACTTCAGTTCCTTTGATTAAAAAAAAAAGAAACATTTGATGTCATAAGCTCTGAAGACTGTGAAGAAAATGTTTTATCTTATATTCCAAGTTATTTTGCTTTAAAAATTCTCGTGGAATTTATATAATGTAATACATTAATCATGAATGATTCTAAAACTTCAGATGATCATACAGTTTTTTTAAAATTATTATGGTGTTAGTAAATCTGTTTATATTAAAATGTATTTGTATAGTTAGCATTTTAATAAAGTTATAATAGTAATTTAAAAGCTAAATATTTTTCAATAATCACCTAGATGACAAAGAGGAAGGACAAATTTTAAAAAATTTCTGCTTTTGTCACAATAAGGATTAATTCTTTGAACCCGGCTAGAGTGTGAGTTCAAGTGCCTCAAAAACTGGAGTAAATTTTCATTCATGAAATCAGAATGAAGTCCTCCCTTTCTCTACAGAAATTCCAGGCTTACGACATCCTCTGTTGCGCGATCAATTCTCAACAAAGGAAGAAACTAATTCTCTCCCTTAAAATTCACCCAGGCAACCGAAACCACCTGAGTCCGGTCTGTGCCGAATGAGGCGGTATAGGGCTCATAGGGTTAAGCTCGGTTTCAAAATTATGAACAACAATGTGAAATCCAAATGAGTTCTAAAAATAATTGAAATAAGTTTTCATTTGTAGCTTTTTTATTTTTAGGATTTCTTTATGTGTGAACTGTTAAATATATTTCCATAAAAGAAAAATACTGCCTATAATATTTAATAAGAGATTATTATATCATGATTGAACATTTTCCTTTAATGAGAGAAGTTGGTCGGGAGTTTTAACTCCTGGTATGATCCTAGGCATGAAGGGGCATTCCATTATGCCTCGCCCCCAACTCTTCATTTTTTAAAATTACACTCTCTTATATTGTATATTTTTATACCATAATCAACAAATAACTCTGGTTTTAAGGCAATGTTTGCTAGAAATGTTATGTAACAACGTTTTGTGGTTTATTATGCTTGTTCAGTCCACTTTAGTCAAGATACCCTGGAAAACATATCTGCATCGTTAAGACAAAAAGAAGGGTTTAGGGAAAATCCTGATGCATATGAATTTTGCCACACAATTTAGAAGGTTATTATCACTAACTTCTTAAAACCATTGAGTGATAAAAATTGTCAGGAGAATGAATCATATAGCCTCACTGATTTCAATAAAAAAGAATTATTAGACATTATAAGTTCTGAAGACTGTAAAGTGGAAAGTGTAGAACATGATGTGGACAGCTTATATTTAAATATCTTAGATAGTGTTGAAGAAAATGTGTTATCTTATATTTCAGTATGTTTTGCTAAAAAATATTTGTCGCTTTATGAATGTATTGAATGTCAAAAGTTAATGGTAGATGAGGCTATAATTTTAGAAAATCATTCAGTTTTTTGGATTTTAAAGAATATGATATCCGTAAATAATCTGACTTAAAGTAGCCAACAAACAATTTGTTTCAATATTTTGTCAATTAACATGAATGTTTTTTGTCTAATTTTAATTTATGTTCGCAAAAAAAAATAGTATCACCAAAAAAATTCAGCGTTGTCTTAAGCAAAGTAAATATAGAGGTTTATTAATGATAACCTGGAACACAAAGAGGAAGCACAATGTTTTATTTAT
Organism: Araneus ventricosus; assembly: GCA_013235015.1. NCBI lineage: Eukaryota > Metazoa > Arthropoda > Arachnida > Araneae > Araneidae > Araneus > Araneus ventricosus. The sequence continues at coordinate 34,800 of BGPR01014292.1, read as the reverse complement.
TTCCTCTTTAGTCGGAATTATGGACCATGATTTTAAATCCAACACAAGTTCTAAAAATAAGTTAAAATATGTTCCAAATTTTTATTATTTTTTTATGATTTTATCATATTTCAGCTTGCAAATGTTTTTGAAAAAAATTTGTATGTTGTTTAAACAAAATTCATAATAGAACACACCAATGCTAGGTAGAATGATGAGGTACATCGGGAGTTTTAACTCCTGATAGGGCCATCCTAGGTGCTAAGTTCATTTAATTAATGTCCAGCTATTCGTTTTTTTATAACACTTTCTTATATCGAAAATTTTTATAGTATATATAACAATTAACTCTGGTTTCTATGCAGTATTTGCTAGAAATGTTATGTTTTGTAACTTATTATTCTTGTTCAATAAAATGTGACATTGTTTTAAGTATTTTGTATTTATTATAGCATCTTGTTTCATAACTATATAAAGGTATTTAATTTTTTGTGGGAGGGGGTTGTAAAAATTCTGAAAAATTAACTATACAAATGAATTTCCTCTGTGGAAATTACATTCTACCAATAATTTTTTTTATCTTGCAGAAGAATTAATGTGTATTTATTAAAAACTGTTGAATTTTTAAAATATTCTGAAAGAGATAATATAATAGCAAATAAAGCAAAAAATATAATTTCTTGCAGAGTATAAGGAAATTACAAGTGAATTAATTACCTATATTCTATGAATTTTAGTATCTTGAATAATGGTGAATGTGACTTCATTAAAAATTAATTTATTGTGGAAGTTTAAACATATTCCGAAAGAAGTAGTATAGTGACAACACATTAAAAAAAATTCTAGGTTAAAAAAATTCACAAATGAATTTTCTTTATGGAAATTTCATTCTATCAGTTTTTAAATCTTGAACAAGAATAATGTGTATTTATTAAAAATTAATTTATTGTTGAATTTTCAAAATATTTTGAAAGAAATAGTATATTAACTAAAACAAATTTAATTTGCTGTAGAGTGTAAGAAAATCACAAGTGAATTTCTTTTATGGAAATTACATTTTATCAATTTTTGTATCTTGAATAATATTGAATGTGAATTTATGAAAAATTAATTTATTACTGAAGTTTTAAGATTTTCTGAAAGAGATAGTATAATATTATCTAATTCAATAAAAATTAATTTCCTATTGGTTTAAAAAATTTATCTAAAGAACTTTTCTTCAAAAAAGGATAAATGAAATTAATAATATGAAAAAAACTTTAATCTTCTTAAATTATACATCCACACGTTATAAATTATTGGTACCCTAGGAAACAGGCAAATCATTTTTTAATGTTTTGAATGATATTCTAAATTTACTTTTAATTTCTGTATTACAGAAAAAGCCAATTCAGTGAGAGATTTAAAATATTTATTTAAACAATAATAAATAGCATTATTATTGGAACAATAACATTTTAAAATTAACAATATATAAAAAAATTAGCTATTCATAAATTTAATAATCGTCGAAAAAACGAGTTGAAAATCCAATAAATACCTAATTATTGTTTACGTCGTTGTCATGACAATAGGAAACGGCTTCGTTTCCTCTCGCTCACAATGACGTCACGGTAACGTAGTCTGGTTAGTTCCGTTGTAAAACATTGGTGGCGTACTATCTATGTGAAGAGCAATGTTAAAAAATTGTCATTAGGGCCTATGGGAGTGAGACCTCTGATTCTCTTTCTCTGTGGGCTGAACTTGAATAGTTAGCTGATGCGCCCCTGGTTTTGCCTGCTTGGCGTAAACTAAGTCGCGATTATAACTGAATATCACGCATTTAAAACCCCTGCGAAGTTTTGTGGTTTAAAAGTTCATTGCGTTTATAATTTATTTTATAACAATTTTTACATTTTAGTTCAGTATGCGTGTGTGTTCGCACAGCTGAGGTCTTTAATTCGAAAGCCTTGCTGTAGTTTGAAGATCCTGCTGATGTTTCCAGATTAGAACAAGTATTTTTAGCACATGTTTTAAAACTGTCTTTCAATAGAAAGAAAAATGCTTAAACTAATTAATAAAATTAACGTTTTTTAATATAAAATTTATTAATTTTTGGTACAGTGCCACAATGAAAATAAGTACACAACTCATCATAAGGTATAATATAAATAAAAAGAACACCGAACTTAATTCTGGCACCGTTCATTGTATAATCATATAAAAGAAATCATTTGAAAGGAATTAACGTACTCTCTAAGGACTTTATCTCGTAAAATTTCACAAGGGTTCATTTAAATTAATGCATACAAATTAAGTACTGTTTGAATTTCTGAACATTATTCTTAGCATTTTTTCACGTATTCAAATTCGCCTGTAGATAAAATATTTTCGCAGCTGGTTGACTAACTCACAAGTCAAAGCTCTATATTTTTTAAAACAATGTTGCGATTTTTTTCACCATTTTGTCTTAAAACAATTTTAAGTTTAAATTTAAATTTTTTTGGTGCGCGAGATACATAAATCAACTTTCTTGAAAGTTACACACAATCAAATGTTTTGTTATTTCAGATTGTCAGAAAATTAGCTTATTATGCATCACATTCGGGATCATTATAAAGCGCATGCGTTAGTATGTCGTTAAAACATTACCTGAGAAGCAAAGGCACAGGTTTTGATTTGTAATCTATAATTTATTTGAAGATGCGGCTGGATAAACAGTTATATGAGTGTGAAGTGAGATAAGTCTTATTTTATAAGGGTACTGGTAATTCTGGAAGATAAATAGCTATGTTAATGTAGTGTTCTAAAAAAACCATTCAATAACGTTACAATTAGAAATTATTATTCTAAGAAAATAAAACGATTTGGAAGAAAAGGCTTTTAACAGCACGGGGCAAATAATAAACTTTTCGAGTATCAACTAATAAAAGGCCTTTCGATTCGTGAAAATTTAAGACGTTTCAGCATATTCACATTTCATAGTTTGGAAGAGTCTTAACGCAAATGCTAATACAAAATTTAATAAAATGAAAAAAAAAATCAATATTATTGAAACATCATCCAGAACTTATTGCAATATCAGTCTATCATCATCATCTGATACCGCTTAGGACTCTATTAGGAGGTGCTACATGGATATTTCAGCAGGGCAATGCTTCTTGCCATATACATCTAAATCAACCAGAGAATGGTTTTAAAAAAGAAAAGTTTAGGGGGAGTTGGAACCCTAACTTCGTTAACCCTAACCCTGTTACATCGATGTACCTTTTCAAAAATTTGTTATAGATTCATGTTTGAAATTTTTTTGTACAAGTAAAGTATATCTTTCTCATTATACTAAAATGATTTTTTTTTAAATTCAGAAATTCATTTTAAAAAAATTTTGTGTCAAAACAAAAGAATGTTAAATTGGCCACTTCGATGTACCTTTTCTCAAGATCTGTAATATATATGAATTTTTTATAAAAGTAAAGTACACCTTTATAATTATACTGAAATGATCTTTTGGTTAATTTTTAACCAAAGATGAAATGATTTTTTTAATTTTTTAATTAGACATAGTGAAGTTTTACCCTATTTTGACACAAAAAATTGTAAAAAATAAAGTTTTGAAGTTTTAAAAAACGCTCATTTCAGTATGAGAAAGGTGTACTTTACTTGTATAAAAAATGTCAAACATGTATCTATAACAGATTTTGAGAAAAGGTACAACGAAATGGCCAATTTTACATTTTTTGTTTTGATCCAAAAATTTTTTTAAAAATTAAATTTTTGAATTTAAAAAAAATCATTTCGGTGTAATAAGAAAGATATACTTTACTTGTTTAAAAAAAATTTCAAACATGAATCTGTAGCAGATTTTGAGAAAAGGTACATCAAAATAACAGGGTTAGACTTAACGGACTTAAGGTTCCAACTCCCCTTTTAATGTTTTTCATGGCCCAAAGTCAAAATCCAGAACTGAACCCCATGGAAAAGTTTTGGGGTACATTATGTCGCAAATTTTATGCTAATAATAAACAGTTTTCATCTGCCAATGAAATGAAAATAGCCAATGTAAAAGAATGGTACAATATTTCAGAAATTGATCCTGGTCATTTCAGAGTGTTTGACGCCATCAGGAAAAATGGCGGATAAATATAATTTAGTTTTTTCGAACATTTTTGATTTTAGCCAAGTGGTCGTGTAACTTGTTAACAGTGTATCTTTTATTTATTTTTAATATTTTTGTTAACATTGTAATTTATTGGACTATTTAAAACCTAATTATAATAAATATGTTATAATAGATATTTGATGTGTTTAAAATGTAATTAGAACCTTTATTTATTTCATAATTTCGAAAATTAAAAAGGTCTCATAATTCCTTAACTGACTGTAACCACCCATTCGTGTGTGACATATTGCTGTAGAACTGAACACATAATCAATTACATGGAGGTGCTCCATCTTGCACAAATGCAGGAGATTACATGCAACCACAATTCACTAGCCTGAGTGTAAGCACTGTAAACTCATTGAATTAATTTTACAATGATTATAAAATAAAATTTCTCAAGGAAATTGTGATTTTCTGAATTCTTTTGGCTAAGTGAATTGACCAACAACTTGCTCAGCGCCGTATTAAAATCGGTGGCAAAATTTATGGAAACTTTTTTTACATAATTCGAAACCCCACTAGCGGATCAAATTTTGTTCAATTTGGCTGAACATATTTTTTACAACCTAGCTCCAAACACCTAATTTTATTTTATTATTTTAATCCCACTCTCGGTCTGTCTCCCCACGGTGATGAGGAAAAATAGGTGTGTTATAGTGGTACTCAGTCGAGGCTATTTTCATTATTAAAATAAAGCAATGTATTTGTTTTATTAAATAGTTTATGAAAGATCTAATTATTTTTTCTTTATTTCTGTTACAAGGGGAGCACGTCTTAACAAAACACAAGAGTCAAGTGACAGTCTAGTCTTTCTAAAACAAATGAAAGAGCATCACCTTCCAAACTGCCTTCGCTTCTATCTCCTCTCTAACAGAAAATGATTCATCTACTTTTAAACCATCAAATTATTAGATTAAATGAATCACATAGAAATAAAATTGTGTTACTATCAGTTCTGAAACAGGAATTCATCACATCACTGGAAGAAAAACAAAATAAAATAAAATTTAACAGAAATGATATCGCGACACCAGCTGTGGACAAAAGGAAAAAAGACATGAATATTTTATACGATATAGAAAAGAATAAATAAATAAAAATTTAGTTGGGTCAATCACTGGAATAGTCCTTTGTATACCGGTCACTAGTTGTAAAAATCTTCCTAATTTTAAATATAACAATTCTATTAAAGTATAAATTTTTAAACCATTCTCTATTAAGATTATTTTCTGGTTTACTAAGATGAGAATATTTCGTTATCTATTCTTACATTAAATGAATCGTATGAAAAAATAATTGCGTTATTATAATTTCCCAAACAGGAATTCGTGTGACATCATATGAAGGAAAGAAAAACAAAAAAAAAAGGAATCATATCATGACACAAATCGCCCTCAAAATAAAAAAAAACCATGAATTCTGCAATACGATTTAGAAAATAAATAAATATTTAGGTGTTTCAATCACTGGGGTAGACTTTTATATATGGAATCATGTTTTTAAAAATATTTCTCATTTTAAAGATCGTACATTTAGTAACGAGAGATATCTTTCGTGATTATCTGTTTGTTTATTAAGATGAAAATATATTTTTAGAAATTCCCAAATTAAAGGAACTATTTGAAAAAAAATGTATTAATATAAGCTCCGAAACAGGAATTCGTGTGACATCATATGAAGAAACGAAAAACAAAATTTTAAAAAGTCCCTAAGAAAGCCCACCCTAAAAAAATGAAACTTTGAATTCTGAAATACAATTTAGAAAAGAATAAGTAAATAAATATTTAGATGCACCAATTATTGGGCAGTCTTTAAGGAATCACTGTCTTTAGAAATCTTTCTTATTTTAAAAATCGCACCTTCATTGGAAAGTAAATTCTTGACTCATTCTTCTTTTAAGATTATCTCACATGATCTTTTATTATCTTTAAAGTGAAAATATTTCCTACGGACTTTGCGGAAAACGTATTGATGTGCGTAACCTATTTTTCCGAAGAAAAAGAGTGATGAATCAAAAACTTTAATGCACATATCACACGGACAGCTACTGTGCTCTATTCTCGTGAGCACGAACACAATGCCAATCAGCAAAAAAGGTTGTAGCACGTGACACATTGAGACAACCGGTCAGACAGGATTTCGGTCCTCGTTGCTCTTTCTTTGCGAACTACATCGCAGTCACACCCGATTGGTTCGAATTTCCGCTGCTCACGATTTTCCGTCCCCATCGTGTTCATTTTCAAGCCGGTTGAATACAGCCCACGATTTACAAACAAAACAAAAGCCAGAGCTGCTCGCTCGTCCGCCATAGCACGTCTAAGTTAAAGGGAGAAAGGGTTACTTTTTCTCTCCGGATTTTCTGCTCCAAACTTTTTTGCTGAGTGGCATTGTGCTCGTACTCACGATGAAAGGGCACGATAGCTCTCCGAGTGATATGCGCTTAAAATCTATGAGATAATACGGATAGTTCGTGACGGGTAAAACCAGGGGCGCAGTGAAACCGGAACGCTGTTCCGGCACTGCTTCTTATTACGATAAATAAGCAAGAAAGAATGTAAAAACATCCTTAAACAGTGCGATTTTCGTCACCGAGGTTAGAGCATTCCGACCCCGCTCTTCGCGCCTTCACCACTGGATCAAACCCTTTAAATCCAGACCAGGGGCGGCTCCCCCATCTGGGCTGAAGAACTGCAACGCAATCTGAAATTACTTTAAAAGTTTGTTTTCCGGTTTTTTTTAAAAAAATTCTAATAGGCTATTTTTTCTTATTGACCAGCAACGAAAATGGAAGAAAAGAAAGCCGAAAACGAAGAAAAAGATGACAGAAAAGGCATCAATAAGCAAGAGACAACAAGTCGGAGCGGGCTTAGAAACAGCCCTCTCAAGCAACAAAATTCGATCTCTGAGCAAAAGCTAAGCGACAATTCGGAAGACTCCATTGAGTCTGGGGTAGCTTGACCTGCATAGGCTTCAGTCCTTGGCGCAAGGCCAACTGTACGTTGCTTCTTTTTTTCTCCCTCCTATCAGAGGATGGCCTTCGCTCTCATGATTTATTTTTCTTCGCTCGATCCTCGTTCGCTGTTATTTGGTTATGGTTTCGCTTTCACGTTGCCCGTCATCTCTCATCTCCTTTAATAAGCATTAAACTCATCTGCTTTAATAAGCATTAAACTCATCTGCTTTAATAAGCATTAAACTCATCTGCTTTAATAAGCATTAAACGCATCTGCTTTAATAAGCATTAAACTCATCTGCTTTAATAAGCATTAAATTCATATGCTTTAATAGGCATTAAATTCATCTGCTTTAATAAGCATTAAACTCATCTGTTTCAATGAGCACTCGTTTTCTTTTATTAGAAATCACTCATGGGAAAAAAAACGTCGATAATTTTCTAAAATATAATTAAGATAATTACAATTCAAATTTTTATTCCATTAAGAAGTAAAGCTGTTCTTAAAATATTCTATTTTAAATATATTATCTAGTGATTATTTTTTTCAGCACTGCTAGTTTCAGAGTTGACGAGCCGCCCCTGATCCACACGGTACTTGAAAGTACCGCTTTAATTAACAATTATATATCTTCGTGATATGACTCCTTTTCTTGCCTCTGTTCATAACAACACGAAGAGTGTAGGTCGAACAACAAGCAATAAATGGTAGCAGCAGGCATAAATTCAATTATTTTAATTATCCATAAAAATAGTTAAAGAATTTTTTCATTAAGTTTAAAAATTAATATGTTTGATATACTTTTTATTGTAATTCTGCTTCACTATATATATATCTTTTTTTTAATTTATATATATATATATAATATAAATCCAAATATAACTTGTATATAATCATACAGAAATAAAGTAAACAAAACATATCAAGAATCAAATCCTATACTAAAAAGTCATTATTTGAACAATACATCAATTTTAAATAAAATCTAAAAAATTGAAAATACTAAAGATACCATGAACAAAAAATCAAGTCTAAGCATTTATATGTCAACAAGTAAAAAAACTCTGTTGTTATTAAAAGTATTGAAATAGACAACCCAAGTAAATGGAGTTTTCAACAATTAATATAGCAGCTTGGCTATGGACAAGTATATATATATTAATAAAAGAAAACCTGAAAAACACGTTGTAAAAGAAAAACCAAAATAATAATAAAAAGGAACAAAAACGCCAACGTCCGGGACGCGTCATCAGCAAGGGAAATCCCGAACGGGCGCAAGCAAAAAATTCACCGCATTTGTGAAGTTTTTTCCTCATATTTAAATCTTTTATAGAATCTATTTTTTTCTAAAGTTTTCTTCTTTTGAATTGCATTTGTTTCTGGTTTTGTTTATTTTTGTATATGTTTGTATATATATATATATATATATACAAACAATATAATATATATATATATACAAACAATATAATATATATATATATATATACAAACAATATAATATATATATAGGTTGGAAGCCTAGCTCCCATGTGGGTTGAAGTCAGTCGAAAACAAACAGGTTTGCTATTTTAAACATTTAATTATAACGAAACAAACAATTAGGCGGCACAACATAAAAAGAAAGAGATAAAGTAAAATAATTAGGAGTGCGGTTTCTGCCCTTTACATCATATTAAAATAAAAGCGGCAGTTCTGAATAGCATGATCCATCACTCGTAATCGCACAACAATGTCTGTCGCCAGCAAGAGAAGAAATCAGTCGTGTCGCATGACGTCAGCTCGTAGAGAGTTGCTATTCGGTGGATCTAAACTACACGGCATTCCTGACGGTGGGTTGGCGGGATACCACATATATATGTAAATTAGGTGATAACCCGGCGTTGCTCAGGATCCAAATATTTTCTTAATCCCTCCGTTTGTTTTCCTCCAAATAATGTCACTAACTTTTCCCAATAAGCGTAAATCTACTTTGAATCGTTTCTCGTTGACACCACTATATATAGACAATCGAAAAAAAATTAGTCTTCAAGATAAAACTTTTTTCCAACCAGTTTCCTTTAACACTTCATTCTATAATTATTTTTAGCAACGATTTGTTTTGTTGTCATTCTAAGAAAAATAAATTTAAAATAGACAAAAATAATAATACATAAAGAGACGCTGCATATTTACAATATCGTCTGCAATTGATGTTGATAGTCGATGAAACAAAATCAGAATAAAACTTTTTATTCCAACCAATTTCTTTAATACGGCTCAAAAAGGATTATATATGAGGAGAATAAATAAGTAAAGAATGAAATAAAATAAATTTGGGGAAAAAGGCAAAAACGAACTTCCTTTAATACGGCTCAAAAAGAAAATTTATAAAGAAAAATAAAAAATATATATTGAAAAAATGCAATAACTGATAAATTAAAACACCGGAACCATAACCTTTCTTCTTGGGCGTTTTTGAATAATAATAAAAAGAAAAAAATAGGCGATAAATGCCCAAATTTACCACTGAAGGTTAAATGAAAAAAATCTTACTCGAATTTTTAAAAAAAAAAAATTTGCCATGCCAGATTTGGTTCCGGTAAGTCAAACGGTCTAAGTTATATATATATATATATATATGTGTGTAACAATCTTAATTAATTTTATTTTAAATTCTAATATTATATATTTTAAAGTCTTAATGTATTCCAAAATCACTTTTCTTAAATTCCAGTTACGTTCTTTTTCCCTCGCTGGAGGTATATTAAATCTCGCGTTTTGGCATATTTATTACTAAAAGAATATTTTAATCGCTTCCACGCGCACACAAATCGCGAAATCAGCGACTTATTGCCGCCATACATTTTCCCTAAAATACTTATGTAATATACTAAAAATAGCTATTATCCCCTTCGCTTAAATCATGTGTGTATCTGTTAAATCCCTACCTGAGAAAAAGCAGCGATTTTCTGCTCTCTTTTGGCTTGAAACCTTATACTAAGATGTACGTACATTCCGTCACTCTCCGATAATAAAAAGAAATTAGTTAATAACTCGGCCTGTGTTTTTGTTATTTAACGACTACAACAGCGATTACATTATATATATATATAGGAGAGCTTATTTGCTGTGTTATGTAATTTCGCTTATTTTATCTTTTGCACACCCAGGCCGTTTGACTTACCGGGACCAAATGTGGCCCAGAGATGGCTTACCACAAGAAGGAGCTAATGCCGTAAACTTTTTAATTAAAAAGTTCGAATTAGATTTTTATTTATTTATTGTTCATTGGTTGCCTATTTTCTTAAATTTTCTGCATATGCTCTCGACGAAGAACCGTAATTTTATATCATTATAAAGTACAAAATTTCCGGGTTCTATTAAGAATATTTTGATGCCTCTGTGTATCTTTCCTAAATTTTAGCAACTTTTTATATTTTTTTGAAACGTCTCTCTTCTGCAGACAGTTTTCGGAGCGCAAGGTGAAATGTTACGCTTAATTTATAAAAATCGGAGAAAGTTGCTTTTTTCCCCATCTCTCTCTTTTTATGTTTTAATTCGCGGCACATATTTATATTAACATTTTACTCCTTCTAAAGATTTTATAAATTTTATATTATTTATCAGCAACGCGGTGAAAATTCTATTGCTCATTGTAAAGTTTTATTAATTATTATACGGTATATTGTTTAAAAGTTTAGAATAACTTTACTTTTTTCTAACTTCCCTTATTTTCATTCGAACCATACTGTTATAAGGTTATAAAAGGCTAGATTTGAAAGTTTTAATTCAATAAAGAAAGTATTCAAAGGAGATTTTCGTTTGTTGGGGAAGTTAGAAACAATATTTGAAGAAAAAAAGGCGGTGGTGGGCATTTGAAAAAATATAGATCCCGGGCAACATCGCTTTAGCATCTAGTAAATCAATATTTGTCTTCATCCTTAAGAATGACTTTTACAAATATTCTTAAAAGAGAGAAAATTTGAGACTAAATTTTTCTCTTCAACTGGAATCCATGTTACCCCACTGAGATTCCATAGCATGAATTAAAAATACAGCCTTAAAATGCTTTACTTGAAAAGTGTCAAAATGTTCAATGCAACTTTGAAACTTCTATATACAAATGGTAGTCAAATCCTATTTGTATATATCTGCTTTCGTCGAAATCTTTAATTTTATACCACTAGAAATATAAAAGAAATAAGTTTATAAGGAAATTGCATCGATTGGCGTGTGTGTACTTTTTCTTTGTCCCATGGTTTGTTATAAGCATGTTCTTTATTTTGAATATGCGTATTATTATGGAAATGATAGTTATCTTCCGGACAATGCTTTATGATTGCATCTCCTCTGAATGCAGCTCGCCTGCACGGAATGAACAATGTCGTGATGACCATAACTGAATTCCAGTGGTCTTCGAGATTATGGTTTATCGAAGTTATGGTGGTTTAAATTTTTATTATGTATATAATCAGGGTGTTCATTAATTATTGTCGGGGTTTCCGTACCTTATAACTTTCGAATAAAAAATATTACGCAAAAACCGATTACGTATTCGTAAATTACAACTCAAAAAATTTTATTAATGATATTAAAAAGATTAATGAATTTACACATGGTTGCCCTTCGTGGCTCGTAACACATCGAGACGAAATTCGATTTCCCTCCAAGTGTTCTCCAGCATTTGTGGGGTAACATTTTGGATCACAGTAACAATTCTGCGCTTCAGTTCATCAAGGGAGGGCACAGGGGTCTTGTACACAATGTTCTTGACAAACATTGCGTGGACTGCGAGTAGAAGTTTCTTGGATGCGATCAACATTTTCCTCATGTGCTCGTTAACATTTTCCGAAGTGCTCGGTCTTCCCACTCCCTTTCGGTGTAGAACGCTACCAGTTTCCTGAAATTGTGTTAACCAGCGTCTGATAGAATTATCCGAAGGAGGATCTTTCTTGTACGTGGTCCTGAAGCGACGTTGAGTAGTTATGACTGATTTAGTTTCGAAAAACCACAATACACAGATTGCTTTCTCTTGCACGGTCGCCATTTTTATTTATGACGTCATAATTACCCAGACTGCAAATGCGCTAAGATCGCATTGTTGCCACGTAAAATTCTTTGAGTTGTAATTTACGAATACGTAATCGGTTTTTGTGTAATATTTTTTATTCGAAAGTTATGAGGTACGGAAACCCCGACAATAATTAATGAACACCCTGTATATTGAAGCAATTTTTCTATTTTAGATAAGTACAGTGGCGGCTCAGAAACGAGGAGGGCTTCAAGATAATATTTATCAAGAGAATATATTTTTAAAAAGCTACTTTAACTTTCAGTAAGCAAATGTTTTAATTCCAAAACCAGATATGAAATTTTGATGTGACGATTCAGCTGACCAAAAAAAAAAACCCAGAGCTCCACATACACACTTCCCTCCTGGCCCACTTCACTCGATAACGCTCTTCCAAAAATTAATATTTTCTTCAAGAGAAATCTAGCCTTCTATGATTATAATCAATCAACCAGATGAGTTTCTGTCGACGCAACATTAACCGAAACTAAAACCCATAAACAGCCACTGATATTGCCACTTTGTGTGGGAATGAGGAAACAAATAAAAATAAATTAAAAAAGAGCATCTTTTTCTCTTTCAGTTTGCTCCGTGCCAGCCAGAGCTGCTCGCCCGGCAGCCCATATCCCGTCTAAGTTAAAAGGAGAAAGGCTTGCTTTTTCTCTTCGGATTTTCTGCGCAGTGAACGAATTTTGAGGCACAGAGTACTTCGCAGCTCAGTTCTGCTTCTCTCTTACATATTGATTCATTTTCTATCTTCTTTTCAATTTTTTATTACTTTTTTGCATTTTCGTAAATCATGGAACTCTGAGAGTGAAAAGGTAAGAGAATAAGATTATAAACAAAAATACAACTTTAAAAATTTTCACGAAGTGTTGCAGCTCTGCAGCCCCAATCGACGAACAGCATTGGATAAGTATATGCTTGAACGATTGACGTTCTCCGTTCGAAAACATTGGTGTACAGTGAAGTTTCAGCTGATGCATCAAGATTAGAGCGAGTATAATTACCAAATACATTGAATCATTTAAAAACTGTATTTTAATATAAAGAAAAATTTCTAATAAAAAGTATTAAAACTTGCCTTAGTTTTTCAATATAAAATGTCTTTAATTTCGGCACAGTACTACAGCTCAAATGCTCATCAGTAGGAATAATATTACTCTAAGACATACATCGATTATTGATTAAAAATTTTGGAACAGTATCTGAAAAAAATTATCACGAGCATTATTCTGGCATTCTTCACTGCATAATCACATAACAGACATCATTTGAAAGGAATTACTGTGTTCTTCAGGACTTTTTGTCGGAACCTTCCATCATAGTTTGTCTACACATGGAAATAAGAATAAATTTTAAAATTTATAAAACCTACCTGTAGAAAACAAAAACTATTTTTTATTTTAATGAACCGGTTTATTTCGATTATTTTTTTTTTTTGCTTCGGTTATAACCATTTTTTTTGTATCGAATAACCGGATTAAAAAATTAGCTTTGGAAAAGATGTAAATTAGAGAAATATGGTCATTACCTTTCAGTGGCGGTGGTATTTTTAGAAAAAATACGAATTAATACTTTTGCAATTAAAAGGATTTTAGTTAATAGGGTTAAATAATATATTAACAACACTGTGTTACGTAGGGAAGGTGGTTCATCGGTCATGCGCGCGGTTTCGCTGTCGTAGTAATCACTGAAATGTAATACTTTTGATTCAATCGGTACCAACAATACACGTCTTTTTATGTTTTAATTTATTTGAAATTAATTGCCCTATAACCTTCCATGTCCTCTAACCTGCAACACTTTATTTGAGTACAACTGTCATCATTAATTTAAAAGTATCAGCTTATCCCACCATTAAAAATGTCCAGGGATAATTTCTGGTGCAGTCATTTACTTGGTGTCAGAAATATCGGATATTTTAATGCTTTCTATGAGGCAACTAAGGAGATTTTGGGAGGCGAATATATTACAGAAGGCTTCGTCATCCCCTTTACTGAATATCATCGAAAGTACGTCAAAAAATGTCAAAACCCTAAGCAAAATGTTACATATTCTATATCAAATGATTTTGAGATCCTTAAAGAAGGAGACCAAAAATATTACAGAATCCTCTGATGTTCCATGATTCGTTCTCAGATGCTCGCCACATTGCTGAAAGAGTTTTTATGAATAGATTTTAAAGATATATATTGTAAAGTATTTAGTTGGAGGAATACATGTGCAGAGTCAAATAACTAGTAATTAAGTATGCAGTAATTTAACGTCTCTTTTATTCATGATGGACACGGACATAGAGCATGAAGTTAGAGACATAAAAATAACAACTCGTTTTAACAGCGTCTGAGCGTGCGCAGAACCACGCAGGGCGGCGCCACCTACTCAGGAGATTCCATATCAGATTATGAGGGTAAATGGTTTCATGATCTAATTATCCCATCATGTTTTACCCAATCTATATATTTTCTTTAAAAATGTACGAAAATACGCTGTTTTTCTAAAAGACACAAACGAAAACAGGTTGCTTTTGCAGTAACAGCCATCTCTAATTACTCATTTATTACTTGTATCAAACATTATTTTCTACGTCGTTCTTAAAAACGAATGTATACAAATAACCCTAGTAGCACAAAGATTTTGAGCAATATTGGCTAATATTCGCAATATTGTATCATATGGTACAATACCATATAAAATTATATAATATCGAACAATATTGTACAATATTGTATAATATGTTGTGCTACCTGGGAAAGCAATAATATATGCAGTTTAAAGTTTTGATGATAATTCGCCTATTTAAAAAAATCCCTTCCAGCATTTTTATTCCGTGGAAGCAAAAATATAAAGAATAAACAATAAAAGTTTTCGAGTGTATTGTGTTTATAAAATAAATCGCTACTTTTAAATCTTGCCTGTGTCCTTGCAACAAGTATGAATTTTTGGTTCACATCCATGCATGTCTGTTCTGATTTCCTTGTAGCCAGTGTAAACTCATAGCAGCAAGTGTACCAAGAATGCCAAAATAAAATTTGCAGAGGAAATTATGATTTATGGAATTATTTCTGAAAATGGCTTGGCGAACCACGTGTGAAGCGTCATCTCGAAATCGGTAGCAATTACTGGATTCCTTTATTGTTAAATTTATTTATTTATTGTGCATAAATGGAAATACCATTGCAGAATAGTATATAGAAAAAATTCGGCTACGTTAAATAAAATAGATTTTTTACAATCGAGCTTGAAACACTTCACTTTATTCTACGTCCACCATATGCATATAATCACACTCATTCTTGTATCCACATACTCATGGAATGCTCTCATCCGTCTCTCCGAATGCATCAACATAATTCCAAAATGTTCCCCAGTCATCTCTAAACAGACACTCTTAAAAGAGAATTTGAGATTGAATATTTGCTGTCTAGTTGTAATTGTTTCATTTAAAACGTGTCCAGAAAATTACTTTTTTTTTCAAATTTTCCTGGTTAATTTACAGATTTCATATAATGAGTGTTAAAATAATTTTTACTCGGAAAAACTCTCTATAGTATCACTATTTATATAAAAATTAGTTTTATAAAATAAATTCACTTGTTTATGTAGATTGTGTGTAGAATGCTGAATTCATGGTTCGGACGGGTGTGGGAGAAAGAAATTTCATTTTCTACGCTGTTCCTCTCTAGTGCTTGATGCGATGCAATTTGTTGATGATCGTCTCGACAACCCGCTTGGATCCGCTTCTTCGCTTCTCTATTGCTGATGAGATGTGCTTCCAACTAACTAACTAAGGTTCTGCCTTTCGACCTCCGACGGGAGAGGACTCTTCCCCCACCCTCCTGCATCAGTGTTTACATTTTGGACTTGGATTCACTCGCGCTGTTTACTGTGTGGACTTGGAGCAGCCGCGCTGACTTATTACCTCTCTAGTGCTCGTGGAAGCGTTGTGACTGTGCATTACACCTATATTCGGGTGTTTGTTCTCTAGAGCGAACTTTCCCTCTGGATTACGTGTGTGTTGTGATTCCTTGACTTACCAAAGCTGTGTTAACCCAGCGGATTTATGGCTACTCAAAACGAGTCGATTGCTGACAGTGAAGGGGTAAGTGCCGACCCTTTACACTTTGCTCTTAGTGTTTGCAATGGTATTGACATTTCTAAGTGTACCGGTCCTGAGGAGTGTGATATTTATGTTTGTAAAATTGATGCATGTCTTGATACTTTGGAAAAAGTTTCCCCTAAATCTGTTGAATTATCAAATGCTATCCATATGCTAGATAGGTCTCTTAACCGCATTTTGCATAGGAAAATTAGTATTCTTACAACCTTGTTGTCCAATCAAATTATTGCTAACGCTCATACAAATTCCCATGTAAATAATATCTTTTCCGATGGAGGTTCTGATAGTGAATCCTCTTCCACATCTAATGCATTTCACAAAAAGAGTAAGAAAAATAGGAGATCCCCTCAAAAAGAAGAAAATGCTTCAAAAAAGATTAAACAATCCTTTGAATATCAAATAAATACAAGCAATCGCTTTGCAAATCTAGAAATTGAACAAGACCATTACGAAAATCAATCTAATCTTGATGATGAAATGAAGGATTTAGATAATCAACAAGGACTCTTCAGCCATACGGCTAAAACACCAAGTGAAATTAACTTAAGAAGTTTCCAAAATAGCCAACCTGGTCCCTCTACTGCTAACAACTCTAATAATGCCAACAAAAGCAGATACGTTCCTCCTATCTATATAGATAATCCTAAGAACGTCCCCCAACTTCTTGACTTGCTTAGTGAAATCACTAAGGAGAAAATAATAGGACGCATGATGAATAATGATAAACTAAAGATCTTCCCTCCTACGCCCGAAGCTCATAAAGCTATACAAAATAAAATCACTCAAGACGGTATGAAATCTCATACATATGAACTTAATGATGAAAAACAAATTAAAGTTGTCATCAGAGGCCTCTCCAAAGACTTTGATACTTCTGTAATAATATCTCACCTTCAGAATCAGGGATTTGCTCCTACTTTATGTCATCCTATTCGTAACAGGCAATCCAATACAAACTTCAACCTCTTCCTTGTTACCCTACCTAAAATTCCAAAGTCCAAGGAAATTTACCAAATCGAATTCATTGGCCGCATGAGAGTTACTATTGAATCATTGAGGAAGAAACAATCTCCTGGGCAATGTTACAATTGCCAGGAATACTTTCATCATAGTCGGCTCTGTACCAGAAACCCTAGGTGCATGAAGTGTGCAGGACCCCACAGATCTAGGGAATGCCCAAAACCTAAAGATACGCCTCCCAAATGCCTCCACTGCAATGGCCCACATACGGCCAACTTCACAGGATGCCCAAAGAACCCTGTTAACAGAAGAACCTTTTCAGAAGCGCCTGAAAATGCCTGGTCTGACCCAGCAATCATCGCCAAGATTAAAATGCCCCCAACTCCTGCAGTAGAACCAAATCCAAATCCTGCCACCCAATTTATCCCAAGACCTGTTCAACTTGCTTCAAATGCGACCCCTCCAACCCAAGAAGTTTTCTTCAAACAGATGTCTCAAATGATGTCCAGCATGATGAACTCTTTATTCAGCCAAATGGCTAACTACTACCAGATGAAACCCCCTACTGTTAGCATTCAATAATCAGAGAAACAACAGCCTTAACCTAATCAGCTGGAATGCTGCTGGCATAAAGAACAAAATTAATCAACTCAAATACTTTCTTCTTGACTGGAAACCAGATATATTGGCCTTACAAGAAACCCATCTCAACCCAGGAGACAGACTCAAGTTCCCCAACTACTCGTCCTATCGAACAGACAGACTCACCCATCGAGGAGGTGGAACAGCAATTCTCATCCGAAATTCAATAGATCATCATCCAACCCCTATCGCATCTACCACATTTGAAAATACTACTATCGAGCTTCACTTACCAGACAGCACTCCCATTACCATCTCAAGCATCTATAGACCGCCGCATGGCTCCATCTCGACTCTGGAACTTAACAACATTTTCAATTCGAACAGTAAATGCATCGCAGTTGGTGACTTCAACGCCAAACATAGGGCTTGGAGCTCGGGCACTTGGAACTCTAATGGCACTATTATCCATGACTACATCTGCAATAACAACCT
The DNA here is from genome assembly GCA_013235015.1 of Araneus ventricosus. Classification (NCBI taxonomy): domain Eukaryota; kingdom Metazoa; phylum Arthropoda; class Arachnida; order Araneae; family Araneidae; genus Araneus; species Araneus ventricosus. The sequence goes on along the minus strand of BGPR01014292.1, from coordinate 16,516 downwards.
CATCCTCTTATCTCCCTGTGAACCAACGCACTTTCCTAACCACTCTAATAACCCAAGCACCCTGGACTTTGGAATTCTCAAAAACTTCTCTTCTGGTGATGCGAATTCTATCAACGCTCTTAGCAGTGATCACAATCCAGTCTCCTTTGAAATTGATATTAATGTCAACCTCCCAGCCATAAGCAAGATTATTAAAACGACTAATTGGTCTAAATTTAAGCAAATTATGAGCACCTCTCTTCCAGGGAACCCCAACATCCAAAACATCAAAGATATTGACGAAGCCATTACGAAACTCAACAGTGCCATTCTCACAGCAATTAACCTGGCCTCCAGATCTAAACTCATTAATGGTAACTACAGAAAACTTCCGCCTAATATCGTTAAGAAGATCACCCTCCGCAATCAAATTAGAAAGAGATGGCAGCAAACATACGACCCAAGATATAGAAGAACTGCAAACCGCCTCACAAATCAAATCAGACGGGAAATCAGAGACTATGATCAAGAAAGTTGGAAGGAGTGGCTTATGAGTTTAAACCAAGAAGATAACTCAATTTACATTGCAGCCAGGAAGTTCTCTAGGAAGTACATCCAAATCCCACCTATACTTGACACTGATGGTATTAAATACACCCCCCTGGGAAAAGCAAACGCCTTCAAATTCTCCTTGGAGAACTCATTCCAAAATAACCCTGAACCGTACGATGGTGCTCACATAGATGAAGTCAATAGAGCAATCCGTAGATACATCGATAATCCTAAACCTAGTTCTAACATCAAGCTCACCTCGCCACAAGAAATCTTATCCCTTCTTAAGAGAATCAATCCCAGGAAGGCTACTGGTCCAGATGGCATTCCTAACAAAGCATTAAAACAAATTCCCACCAATGTAATTACCTTCATCACTAAAATCTGTAACAAATGTCTTCTCTGCAACTATTTCCCCACCATTTGGAAAACAGCGCATGTCCTGATGTTCCCTAAACCTCGGCAAAATCGTAAACTTCCAGGGAACTATCGTCCCATCAGCCTCCTCAGCAACATTGGCAAAATCTTTGAAAAAATTATCCTCTCAAGATTAAAAGAAGAATGTCATGATCTTAGCATCATTCCAAACGAACAGTACGGTTTTAGGGCAGGCCATGGCTGCATTCATCAATTGCTTAGGGTAGCTAACACCGTCACCCAGGGTTTTAACCACAAATTCTACACTGGAGGAGTATTCCTTGATGTCCGCAAAGCATTTGACCGAATGTGGCATAATGGTCTGATCTACAAGCTGATAAAGTTCAAAATTCCTAACTACCTCATAGTCATCCTTATTAACTACCTCAGAAACAGGACCTTCCGGGTCAAGCTCAATCATACGCTCTCCGATATTGGAAGTATAAAAGCCGGAACTCCACAGGGAAGCATCCTTAGTCCACTACTGTATACAATCTACACCTCTGATTTCCCCAAGACCAACCAAATCATGAATTGCTTCTTTGCGGATGATACTGCCATCTTAGCCCAAGGTAGCACCATAAATTATGTCATCCACACACTTCAGAAAGGCCTAAATAACATTGAGAAATGGTGCACGCTTTGGCGTGTTGCCATCAACACAGACAAAACCCATGCAGTCATGTTCCGTAAAGGTACATCCAGGAAAGAACTAAACACTCTCTCGCTCTTTGATGAAGATCTTACTTGGGACAAAGAGGTCAAGTACCTTGGGCTAATCTTAGACGACAAGCTCACCTTCAGAAGCCATCTTAAATACAACACAGAGAAGTTCTGGGCCAAAGTTCACCTGCTCATCCCACTTATTGGAAGAAGATCTCCACTTACACTAGAAAACAAGTTGCTACTTTTCAAACAAGTTCTGAGACCTATTCTCACGTATGCGGCGCAAATTTGGGGTCTCGCAGCATTTTCCAACCGTAAAAAAGCGCAAATCCTCCAAAACAAAATCCTTAGAATCATAGTCAATGCTCCCTGGTACGTTCGAAACAGCGTCATCCACAACGACCTGAAAATTCAAACTATAGATGAATTTATTAAGGAACTCTCCAGGAACTTCTTCCAAAAACTTGTAAACCACACCAACCCTACTGTCCTGGATCAACTCAATTATACCCATAATAATGGAAAATATGCCTTTCCTTATGCCACTACAAAATGGTCCACCCCTCTTAAGCCTCCATAGTTCGCACATGCTACCTTGCCCCGCTGCATCATACTCTTTTCTTCCATCATTGCACTTGAATTCCATTTTCCAGCCCATTCCCCTCATTTGCCTGACAGGTTTTAACACGTACCCCATCTGATTTACCATTGGTGAAGTCTATGTTCATCTAAATCTATTAGCACTCATTCTGAGTAAAAGTGTCTTAGGCACTAAAACTCTTAGCCATCCAATTCATGTTGTAGATTGTGTCACTTAATTTGTATGTTGAATGTTTTCATAATTTTGTACACGCATTCTGTTAAGGAAAGGGGAGACTTAAATGATGCGTGAGATGTTTCATTTCTGAAAGCAATTTACGATCGCGGCGCCGCTAAACGAAGTCTGCGGAAGTTAAGATCTTACTGTCTAGACCTGCCCGGAGCAAACTCGATATCATAATTGAATATCAATGGATTGGGGGTTTTCGCGCATTTCATGCCTTATGAATTTATGATGGTTCCAATTTTTATGATGCTTATAATATATTTTGCAACAATTTTTATATTTTAGCAAAGTATATATGTTTATATTTGGACTGACTACTTTAGTTCGAATGAAAAGCTGTAGTTTGAGATACGGCTGTTGCTTAGCCATTGGAGCGAGTATAGTAATAACATCTATCAACGCATTTAAAAACTCTCTTTTAATAGAAAGGAAAATGTATTATAAACCAATTATTAAAATTAACTTTCGTTTCATTATATAAAATTTATTAACTTCCAATACGACAGTTAAAATGCTCAATATAGGGAATAATGTCTGTCAAAAATGCATTACACGTAAGAAATTGTAGTACAGTCTCGAAAAAATTAACACCGAGTATAATTCTGATATCATTCATCGTATAGTTGCATAAAAGACATCATTTTAAAGAAATTTATGTGCTAATACGTAATTTCTAACGACAACACTAATTTTTGTTGTCATATTGCAAAAATATATAAAAGGTTTTCTCCAGAATTCAAATATTAGGTCTATTTGTTTCGAATTATAACTAACAAAATTTTGTTTATAAATTGATAAAATAAAATTAAGAACTATTATTCATATCTTGGAAACTTATATTGTTATTGACCTGAAATCTTTTGCTATCTTGCTGGAAAATATATTACTTGCAGAAAAAACAAGAGTTCCTTAGAATTTTTGATTTTAAATTTTAAAACATTTATAGTTATTCTTTATTTAAACTCATTTACATTGACAATCGCAATTTGTCGAAAATTATTCTATGAATTGAATATATATTTTTTTTTAAAAAAATACATAAAAATACATTCTTATGAATATTAAGTCTTCTATTTTATTATTCCAAGAAATATTTTTGGAGGCTTAAAGTCTTTTGAATAATTCACATCTAATTGAATTAATTCTGTTATGTTTAATTAGAAAAGTTTTAATAGAACTTTTCGATTAATAACTGATAACTTTTAAAAGGCAATATATGGATATTCCAGCACGATTTGAAATTTCTATTCATACCTGAAATAAGATTGTGAAAGCTGTTGGTATTGCAGTCAACAGAATTTCTGCTGTTTTCTAAAAGAAACAAAATGATGATTGTTTTCCACTCCCTTATCATTATTAAAGTATTATTGTTTAGAGCTAAGTTACAAAGAAAGTACTGGGCCAAACGCGAAGCCGTTTTATATAATACTTTTTAGACCATGGGAAATCGAATTTTAAAGAAACAAAAGAGTTAAATTTTCATATTCTGAAATGGAATACAAATTTTAAACTAAATGGCATTAAATTATATACAATTTCTTTAAAATTCTTTGCGTTAACTTGTTTTGCTTTCTTGAATCCCTAAAATAAAGAGAAAAAAAAAGAAAATGTGTTGTTATATATGAAAGAATAATCATAACAGGGTTGCCAGGTCAAAATAGCAAAATAAGACCAAAAAAGGCCAAATTTGACAAATTGATTGAAGACCTCATTTGCAATTAGGGAAAAAGGCTATCCTTCATGAAAACGAATCCCAATTGATAGGCATATGTGCAATGCTCTTTTATTAAACTAAAATTTAAGTGAAAGAAATTTAAAACATCCTTGTTCTATTCCGGAGCTATTTCGTTTGACTGCTTATTATATATAATTTGAAATGTGTATTTCAAACGATATATTGAATTTATTAAAAAACAATAGAATAAGTAATTAAAAATTGTTCTAAAATCATTAACGAAAGTAAAGCCAAAAAAGGCCAAACATGAATTTATGGCCAAATGAAAATTCCTATGGCCAAGAGCTTTGAAGAAAGGCCAAATTTCGGTAATTTGGTCTTAAAAAGGCCACTATGTCAACCTTGAATCATAATATGTCACTGCAAAAAATAATACAACTATGCATCGTTTTCTAAATTATATCTGAATTTAAAATATTAGTTGTAAGAAAGCTAATTGAAGCAATATAAATGTAGGATATTACCCGTAAAGAATAATTTAATCACTATATATAGAAGGATGTAAGAGCTAGATTAATTTTTTGGCTATAGGTGGAACCAGAGTTCTGCTCTGTACGAACTACGAGCAGCGCCCTCTTTTTTCCTAACAAAACCAGACTGCACGCTGACAGCAGGGCAGCACACCGCAGGCAGACGTCATGTTAACATATCTCTCATTACCTCTGTTATAAATCAGATCAGTCTTGGCGCAGTTAAGCCGCCGATCTTCCCACTACAGTAACTATGTCCCGTCTAACTTTTCTTATGGCTCTCTAATCTGTAAATCTCTAATACGTAATATTCTTAACCCGTAACATCTATCCCTCATTAATCTGACTCAACCTAGTAAATATGACTTCATGTAAATTCTCAACACTCTCATAAATTTTTTGTGTATATATCTTTCCCTCCTGTAAATTCTCCCTATAGTACTTTAATAAATGTTTTGTATTTAACTTGAAGTCTACTCATTTATTTTATGTAATATTTTGTTCTAAATTTAATTTAATAAAAGCCCTTAAATCCCCTAGTCATAAACCCGAACTATTTACCCCTTAAAGGTAACCCTTCCGTGGGCATTTTGTTTGATTGAAAGGAATCCCACATAAATAGTTTTTAAGAAATTCAGACCTTTTTAAATATAGAAATTTCAATATAATTAACAATTAATTTCATAAAATTCTGAACATATAATCAATTTATTAAATTTTTTCATTGCTATATTAATTATGCCATTGTCTTCAATTATTAAATAAATTTTAAAAATTAAATAAATAATTTTTTGTACATTTGGACAAATTAAATCAAGGGTATAATGTAAATATAAGATCAATATAGTGTTGGCGAAAAATTTTTTAGTTATAAAAATAATGATTAAAACTAAATTTTATGAAATATATATGGATAAAGTAAAGTTATTACTGGTCATTAAAAATAGGCATGCAAAGTTTACCATTGCTGAAAACTTATTTATAGTGATACATACATAAAAACTAAATTAACGCGTTCACGCAGGCGTGTACCACCGATGGGTCACACTTGAATAATGCCGATTTCAGAGCCGGCATGAACGTGGTAATGAAACGAATGAATGTTTCTGCACATGTGGTTTTCATCAAATGACGCATAAAAAACAGTAGGCATCTTGGCGGATACGATAATGGTAATTAGGACACAGCATCAACAACAAGCCTTTGGAGCACTTAAAGTAACTGTTCAAAGGATTTACCATTTGAAGTGATACACGCTTTGCAAGTTGTTAATCACGCAACTGAGTTTTTGTGCCATTGTGAATTTATATTCCATTCAATCTGTTTTCACGTCTATCTGGTGTATACTTTTCTTTTACCTAACTCATTGTCATAAAGTATTGAGTTTCCGACTCCATGTTTTAATGCAAAAGACGTTTGTCTTTTGTGCAGTTGACTCTAATATTTTTCAGCTTTTATAAGAGCTATCTAACAAAATAAATAGACAAAAGAATTCCTGGAAAATTAACTTTTTGTTGAAGTTTTAAAATATTTATGTAACAATAACAGTTAAATTCAGACTACCGCACTCTTCTCCCTTCAAAAAAAAAAATGTAAATTCTTTAGAATTAAAAAAGTCATTTAAAAAATCTAATTTCAAGTCATTAAAAAATTTAAATGAATAGAAATTTTCTTGACACAAAAAAATTCTAACGCAATGCCTATAGTCTTCAGGATTTAAAAGGCAAGAACGCGAATGACTTTTGTTAAGTGATAGTCAGAATTTCTTTTCTATCACCAGCATTTCAAATAATAATAAAAAAATCTTAGTAGAAAAATTGCATTCGAGGAAGAAAATTTTCATTATTATAAATTTATAGGAAATTTTCTGAACTCTAATTAAAATTTGTTTCTAAAAACGCAAATTGAAAAAATTCTACTTATTGGTGTCATGATGATCGCGATCATTCGAGATTCGTTTTTATACAACAAAAAACGTTTCCTGTCACCTCTCATGATAAAGACATTAATTTTAGTTTCAAGCTACCCGTTTGCTAAAGAGACTGCCTAAACTGATTTCACAGTTAAATTAATTGTCATTAAATTTTAAGACAGTAAAGCCTCTGTGAGTTATACGTGGTGTTCCTTAGACAAACGATTCTGTCTTTATAGCTTTTGCTTTGCTCTATCCAAAGGAAGCAGTTTACATCGTTTTAAAGCAAATAATGACGCTCCTAGTTCATGTATTCATAATTTATATTTTTCTACAAGGGGTGCACATGGAAGGAATTACTGTTTTATGCTAATAAGAATATAAACGCTCTCATTCACAGAGAACTTAAGATTCATAAACAGAGATCTTAAAGATTTCATACAAAAGGTTTTGAGAAGTTTCTTCACCCAATTAAAGAATCACCAAAGCACTCTCAATAGCCAGTCGTCCAACAATGTAAAATGCAAGGTTGTTACAACTGTAGATCATCTATTCTGAAGTCTCTGGAGATAGGTCTACTGCTCTAAACGAAGCAAAATTTCTCTAAATTATAGCAGGAGTGATGTGCTCTATGAAAATCTAATAAAAAATCAAAAGATAGAAAAGAAGATGAAATTAAGAAGAGAAAGGAACAGAAAAGAAGAAGATATAAAAAGAATCAAAAGAATTAAGAAAAGGAGGGGAAAAGGAGAAAAAAGAAAACGCTTAAATATTTTTGTTAATAGGGTAGCTCTGCGCCGAAATCTGAGGCGATTTTTGAAAATATTTTTAATACTGAATCAAAATTTAATCATTCATATGAGTTTTTCGTAGTTTGACTGAAAACGCTACCGAAATTCAGTTCTGAACGAAAAGCCTTTTTCTTCTTTCAAAATATGGTATTTCGTCAAGAAAATGTACCCGTTGAATTTTTCTTCTCGATTTCAAGAAAAGGATAAAATTTTCAAGAAAAAATAACGTTAGTTGTTGTGTGTTCTTTTATGAGAACTATGTTTTGAATGAAAAAATATCTTGCGTCCAAATAAATTTTCGACAGCATTTTTATTTAAACTAACAAAAACTCATATGAATTACTCAATTTTGCTTCAGAAACACTCTGCAAAAAACAACAGAGATATTGGCACATCTCTTGTACGACATTTTATTGAAATCTTGTTTCCTTTAGAGCTATAGAACCGTCTCTACAGCCTTCTGAATAGGCGAAATTTAATTGTAACAAATATATATTCTTACCTCTACGCAAGAACCAAATCGGCTTTGCTTCTTAAATCCGCCTAACTGCTGACGTCACGCCTTGAAAACTTTTATAAGTTCTCTATAATAAACCTCACAATTCACTAAAGCCATCCATCAAACTGTTAACTAATCAAAAGCTGCATACGGCATTTAAGCCGAAACTCAATTGCTTGATAAGCTACTTTCCGCATTGATTTCTTAGAAGCACTCAAGTTGAAGAAAAGTACATTGGCGCCGTTACTCAAAGATGCAATTTAAATAAAAAAGAAAGACAAACGTTCTTCCTGCCGAGAAACAGTTAAGAAGCATGATGATTGCGAAAATATGATATAATCTAAGGAACTGCCCAGGTATCTACTACCACGCAGTTACTTTATTATACCACTTTGAAAATTGCAATACCTTTACATAGAAAGAGAATTACGCGGCAAGCTACTTCTACTAAATTTGAAAAAAGTAGATCTATGTTTTGACCCCTTTGTATATAAAAGAAGCAATAATTATTTTTGAAGTGGTGGGAACTTTAATTGCTTGATCAACTATTTTTCGCAAGGATTCTTGAGTAGCTCTCGAGTTGAAAAGTCGCTTTTTATACCACTCGCAAAATTACAGTAACTTGACACGGATAGTGAAATCCGTGGCAGGGCACTACAACTAAGCTTAAAGATAAAAAACCTAAACTTCTGCGGAAAAAGATTTTTCCCAGAGTATTCAATCAATGTTATGCGCTCTGCAAACTAAAGCAGAACACTTCAATAAATTACCGAAAATTGTAAAGGAAGAACGAAGAATTGAAGACACCTTTTTATATAAAGCAATAATAATTATTTTATAAGTGGTGAATTTTGCTTGCGATACTCAGTCTTTGAGTTGAAGCTGAACAAAATGAGAGAGAGACTTAAACTGTAATAAAAATATATTTAGAAATAGATATTCAGTTTCCTGCATTCTGTAAGCAAAACCAGAATACTTTGATGAAAACAGAAAATTAAAGAACCATCATTTATATAATCATTTACAATTAAATTAATGTAAAGTTTTTAAAAGTAGTAAATTTGCGGCGATTGTGACTTTGCACCAGATCTAAGGTGAATACTCTCTCTGTGGGTCATCTTATTAACCTTACTTTGCAGGAAATATTATTTTCTCAAAAAATATTTATGAGAATTCATTAGCTTTCGACTAACTAAAGTATGTGTTGCTTATATGCATTAAGGGAAGGTAGAGTTAACCATCTCTATTAATCTATCACAAAAACCCACTTACATTTCGATAAAGCGTGGTAGTGTTAATGACGGATTTTGACAAAATGTGGCCACAGGAACAAAATTTTTTTGAATCCCCACCCCTGTCCAATGTCATAAATTCGTAGTCGGCTTGGCTATGTGATGTGCACAGCAAAGATTCTGAGACCCCTCCCCCAAGGCTCCGCAGCACGCGGCGAGCGCCTTTAGCACCTGTGCCAGAAGCTGTCACTTAAACCTCAGGCAATCTGGTCCAAAACCAAGCGTCGCATGTGTTAACAGTGATTCGCAATTTGTGGAATGGACACTAAAAACAAATGGAGGTCCGTGAGGTCAGCAAACTTGCGAAAGTGTTGTCTCCTATAATTTCTCGCTTACTTTCATAATAACGACGCGTTTTGTGCACTTCAGTATATGTGTTCCGGTGAATGTGGATAATCGGTTATTATGCATAATAACCGGTTTACCACATTGCCCGAAATATATATATTTATCATTCTTTCTGTCCTTCTTTTACTCTTAATCAATTGCCGAAGATCAGACAGATCACTCGATTGGATTTCATCCAAGTTGAATGGAAGACCACTCCAGCCACTCAGAAGCTTTTGGATGGCTTGTCAAGGGGTTATTTTAACGCTTTAATCCCGAGGTGACTTCTTCATTCTAGCCCCTTTAAAACCGGGGTTTGGGGAGGAAGCGACATGAATTGTCTCTCCCAGCCTGGTTGGTCATATACCCCCTCCACTCCACCCCCCGCTGTAAACTTCCCTTGAAGCGCACGGAAACGGGCTGTGGTTGGCAAGGATAATTTGACCCCCTACTGCGCTTATCTCCTAAGCGATCTCAGAACCTCGCCTCCCCTCAAAAGAAGCCAACCACTTCAGACCGGTCTTCATCGCTTTTAAGGGAGAGATTCTTAGACCGCCCGAAACCGTCTTGCTCAGTGTGAGAGGGTAAAGGGCATTTTGTCTATGAGCTAAAAAATACCGTGCCAAAAAAGTGACCGCTGAGGAGGTAGTGATGGTGACCACTTAAGAGAAATTTTATCGCACTATGAAAACACTTTGTATGCCTGCTTTTCGATTGAGTGGATTTAAAATTTGACACAGATCTACAATTATAATGTAAAGACTACAAATCGTATTTATCTAAATCACTACGTGTTTGAGTTATCGTGTGCATAAATGCTCGGATAAACAGATCTACAGAGATGATATCTCAGATCTCTTTAGATGCAATTAGTTCAAAATATGAGACTGTTCAATAATTTTCATGATTATAGTTTGTGTCAAATTTTATTAACTGTCTATTTTCATTTCTAAATTATGTTGTTCCCATGTACTCGGAGGTGCAAATTTCCAGACAACGGATTATTTTCGAGGTCTGGTAAAAATCTAAAATTTTGGTTTAAACACTACATACCAAATTTCATCAGAGTAACTGGTTGCTCTTTTAGAGTTATGGGAACCACAGAGAGACAGACATACTTTCATCCAGCGGGAGTGGTCTCCCCAAAACTTTCTCTCATACGAATAACACGGGTAGGGGGGAAAAACACTGCGCGCCGGAAAACGTGCGGTATTCCCTACGGTGGGGAAAACGAGAGGTAAAACACTCGCTCCAGCATTCGAGCCTTTTTTTGCGTCGTAGAATGAAGAAAGAAACCGAATATGCAATTTCAACGCCTTTTTTAACCGATTTAAACGAAAATTGGAGACAAATCTACAATTGGAGTATCAAAACTACATAAGAAATTTCATTCATCTAAGTAATTTTGTTAAGAAGCCATGGCTTTCAAATTATGCGATTAAATAGTCCGACAGACGGTCAGCCCTTTGACAGATTCGGCCAAAAATTTTATACAGACTTACATTTCTGACGAAAAAACTGTGTACCAAATGTTATCCATCTAGCTATTTAAGTTTTTGAGTTATAGAGCTCACATGAACACGGACAGACAGACAGACTTCCCTTAGACGGAATCTACCCAAAATGTCATAGACACCTACAAATTATGTGTAAAGATCACATACGAAATTTCATCCCCGTAGCTCTCATAGTTTTCTAGTTATCGTGTTCACAGACAGAGAGACATAATTCCAAAATTGTGTTTTTCGGACTCAGGGAGGTCTAAAACGTGGAAATTCGTCAAAATCTCGAGTTCGAATTTTTTGACGATTACAATATTTTCTCTTTGTATACTTCTTATAAGAGAAAGTAAAAATGCTAATTTTGCACTAAGACAAGTCTGAAAAATGGAGATTCATCAAGACTTCGAGGCAGAAGCTTTTGAAGATTACAGATATGTGCGTGGAAGAGAAAGGAAAAATTCCAAGAATGCTAGTTATTGTCCCCACACCCCTCCAAACTGGGTATGAGAAAATATGGGTATAAGAAAAATTCTTTTCATATCCGAAACGTAGATTCCCCCTCCTGTGGTTTGCGGTCGAAATTTACTTTTCCATGAAACCAAATGTTTGCAATTAGTTTAAAAAATGAAACTTTTAAAAGTATTTAAAATGTTTAATCTTATTGATGGATTTTATCCGCAATGTGATACATATCTTCAATTAATCTAAATCACATGCCAAGTTTCACCTATATAGATCGTCGCATTTCCGATATACAGTCTTCCCATTGATGCACTTGTCTTAAAATATGATAAACAGGGTGATCATAATTAATCAATTATTCCTTAGAGCTAAATAACAAAGAGAGTACTGCGACAAACGCAAAGCCATTTGTCGCAGTACTCTCATTTTGTTATACATACTACTTACATCATATGGAATCGAATTATTCAAAAAAAAAGTTAAATTTTTACCACTACGATAAAAGTGGCGCTGCAGGTAGGTAGGTATAGGTTAACATATGTAGAAACTAAATAAAAGCAGCGTTTTCTGGGATTCACTAAAATTTAAGGCATTTTAACTAGGAAATAAATTTTGAGGAGTTACATTTCATTTTCAACATTTTTCTGTATTTTTACACACTTTCAATTCACTATTTCACTTCAAAATTTATTTTTAATAACATGGTTTCTTTTCTTTCATAATGTAGTTTGCAAAATGTGTTAAATATGCTTCCTTTGAATATATGAAACTTGGTCATTCTGGAAATGACACTATCGATAGCAGAATGTATCATGTTTCTATCAATCTCTTTGATAGTCATTTTGTACATTTGTTTAACTCGGCTAATTTATTGGCATTTTTAAAGTATGTAAGCCATTTAAAATGACCACACAACCAAAAATCACAAGGATTAAAATCAGGTGAAGAAAAACTTTTACTTTTCACACTCACGTAACATTTGTTTTAAAAAAAACAATGGCAACAGTTAAAAAATATTTTTTATAGGTGAACTAATGAATTCTTAAAGGTGACCCTCAATCTAATGTTTTGGTATTTCAGTTTTGTCATAAATGCTGTAAAAAAAATGTTATATATATACCAAATTTAAGTTAATCGAAACTATCAGTTTTAATAAATCGTGACAGAAAAGAGAGAGGGGCAAAATTTGCATAGCCTAAGAGTCCCTGTAGTTTTAACCTTGGCGTGGGAAATGGTTTTCCTTTCGTTTTTTGAGCTCTTTCTAGATGAAATATTCCAATTTTAGGTGAGATTTTTTTATGATTAACTTTTCACGATTGGATTTGGATCTCGCGTTCTGCATTTTTTTTCGTGTGAAATCAACCCATAGCGATTCATTCTGATATTTTTTAGTTTTAAAACGGTTGCCTTTTTTAATTTCTTGTATACGAAGTAGGCAAAGAGAAAATATTGTAATCGCAAAAGATTCGACTTGGAGTTCTTGGTGAATTTCCATGTTCTAGCCTATATATAATTGGGATTTAGCCTGTATCTCTCTGTATCGGTCTGTCAATGAACACGTTTCCACCAAAACGGACTGAGCTAAATTGCTGAAATTTGTATATAAACCCAGCATCACATTTTTTGTTCAGATTTATCATAATAATTGTAGATTTGTTTTAAAATTTTCACCAAATCCTTCCGTTGGTTTGTTTTTTCGGACACGATAATTCAGA
>BGPR01014291.1:7361-33825 GCA_013235015.1 Araneus ventricosus | reverse complement strand
AATGATCGAACGATGAATGTAAAATGTACAGGAAGTTTTCATCACATCATTTCGTGCACTTTCTTCCGGCACTCGACATGTACAAAGAAGCGCAGTTTGATGAAGAAAGCCGCAATAATAATTTCAGCGCACAATGCAAAACACTGAACAATGTTAGCCCTTCAAAACCCGAGATTTAAAAATGTTTTTAGACTTTCTTTCTTGAATAAAACATGGGAAAATACTTTAAAAATCCTATTTAGTTTTAAGTATGGTTTATGGCTAAAAATCAGTTTGTGACCAAACACGGGAAAATACTTTAAAAATCCTATTTAGTTTTAAGTATGGTTTATGGCTAAAAATCAGTTTGTTACTAGACATGAGAACATACTTTAAAAATCCTATTTAGTTTTAAGTATGGTTTATGGCTAAAAACTAGTTTGTTACAAATTGATAACACTGCGCTTTATTTCAGAAAAAAATTTCCTTGATAAAATTCTATAATATTAAATACAGATGAATTTTAATAACTAAATAATGCGGATAAGGAATTTCCTTCAACATCGTAGGATAGAATATGGTATTCTCGAGTGTACAAACACAGCAAAAAAAATATTAATTAAATTATTATTATTATTTATCAGCGCTCAGGCTGCCATCTATATGTTGTAAATTGATTTAATAAAATTTTTAGTTTGTATCCTATTGACAACAACAGGCATTAGAGCTTCAGTTTTATTCTCAAGATTTTAACAGACAAAATTGGGTATGTAGCTTAAAGGCAACGCTGGGCTTTTAAGGTTTAAAATGTAAAATAAAAAATGCAATAAAAAGTGCTAATTAATTTAAAGAGGAAAGAAACTTGAACAACATGTCAAATTTTAAATCGTTAAAATATCTTTATGATTTTTTAGAATTACGAAATATTTATCAAACTGTCTTTTTAGCAATAGTTAAAACTATGCACTATAGTACCTTTAAATTGCACTTGATGCAGGAAAAAAATCATGAATGAGATTTTTTTTTTTTTTTTACAAATACAACATCTCGCTTTGTTTTTCTTTGAGGATATTCCGTTTAGTAAAAAGGCGTGCACGCGCTAATAAGTTCTTAATACGAGTAGATAACAAAACTGTAATAATAGCTACCGATGTACGCAAGTAAAAAACTAATTTCCACTTCCGACACTATTGGGCATAAAAATGTGCAACCAATTTTATCACGTAAATAATTTCATTTTATTACACTAAGTTCTGAAGTGCTTTTCGAAGTAACCATCTTATTAATTTATAATTAAAAACTTTTTTTATATAAACTATGCAAATTTACCAATTCATGCTGATGACAATTTTCACTCCAATACGTTCAGAAATCACTATTCTTTATGCTTAGGGATTCCATAAAGTCCGGTACATACCGGACTGTCACCGTTTTTCACCACTTATTCCCGTATTACTCTATTTGTCCCGTTTTCTCCCTAAATAGGGAGAAATAGAACGTAGCATTGCATCATTACAAGTATGAAACAGCGATATTGGCAACACCGAGACTCTACTCAATCAGTTTGCATATCTAAAAAATCATTGATATTGGCAACACTGAGACTCTACTCAATCAGTTTGTATATCTAAAAGATTATTTAGAGAAAAATAATACGAACCAAACTGCGAAACAACTATGAAATTAATTGAGAATGCAAAAGAAATGGCTGAAGGTTTTTGCAGATACAAAGCATATTGATCAGAAGTCATATCTAGCCAGCCATTCACTTAAAAGATTGTCCTAACCCGATTTTTCCCACTCATTTTAATCGAAAAATACAGGCACTCCATTCACTTGACATTTCAAGACGCTAACTCTGAACGAAAATAGGGTAGAGCGATCTTCTTTCCCTCTCTACAGCTGCTTGTCAATCGCTCTTCGATTTCCCCCCAGTCAGCAGATTTTAATTTATGCTACCCTCAAAGCGAGGCTTCAATCTACGCAAGGCGTTGTTTTCGCTAGCTTCTTTCAGGGTCCCTCTGAACTGAGACTTTAAACTCCAGCGTTTACGCTCCGATTTCAGACCAGACGGAATTCCAACCACCACAAGCCATTTGGCTGATTTCCATAGATTTATATGGCTTTTTCCTTGTCGCGTTCCAAAATATCCATTTTATCTGTGAAGTGAATCTACGGCGCTATGCGAATACGTATTTGCCACTCCAGCCCACAATGGAAATGTGGAGAGAATATTTTCCCTAATGTCAACTCAATGGTCAGACGAAAGAAACAGGTTATCAGTGGAGACAGATGACGCAATTTCGACTTGACATTACAATTTTTAAATGAATTGCGTCGAGTTTTATAATTATGTGAAAGAAAATGACATAATTAAGAAAATAAAATCAACTTTAAAAATATGATTGGGTTAAAAAGGATTAGCCTAGTATCTTTTTTGTTATTCTGGGTGTTCACTTTTATTAGAATGCTTAAACTTTATTAATTTTTTATCAGAGTAAAATAAACCATTACCTACCCATTTTTTTATGTTTTATTTATTAGAACTTAAACGTCCAGTATCAATGCTTGGCAATTATGGCAACCCTACATATGCTGGTTTGATTTTTGCTTGATTAAATATCTATTTAAACTATTAATAGACTACACTAAACAATTAAAATATATTAAAACGGAATACAGGGTATTAAATACTAAAATAAACTTCAGTTACTGAAAGTACCTTTTAAATATTAAGATTTGAAAATAATTATTTAGATTTTCGAAGTACATAAGATTTAATAATTATGTGTTCAGAACCATCATTTTCATATTGTACTCAATAAAAATTAACTAACACTAGAATGTTCTACTGCATTTTATTAAAAAGGGATTTGAATAAAACAATTACAAGAAAATGAGATAGTAAAACGCAAAATTTCGGAGTAAGGTTAGAAAGTAATCAGTAAAGTAATAAAAGAAAGAATAATGTAAAAGATTCAAAGTGACACAGGTAAAAAAATATTACATTGAATATAATAAACTTAAAATGCATATTTAAGCTGTATTAGTTTCTATTAATTTCAAATATAAATTCGACACGTTAATACGAGATAATGCTCAAATTAATGATTCAAAATCACAACTACAAACTAAGTGGTTACTACTCATTTCCAATGAATTCGAAATATCATCCATGTATGTTTATTAAATTAAAAAATCTTCAATATTTTGTAATCAAATTTCTATTAATTAACAGGGCTACAATACAATCAGTGCCTCACATTTCTCTTCAAGGTCAACATGTTTCCCAACCCCGATACTTAATATGCGGCGTAAACATATTTACAGCGAATTCTTATACTAAAATTTTTGCTTGTGTGACTGAGTTTTATACATTACGGAAAGTTTCAAAATATGAATGAAATTACTCAATAATTTAAAAGACTTTTATTCACTTCGAAATATCTCAAAGAAAATAATAATTTACGATAATAACAAAAATAAACTCTATATATTTATAACAATAATAATCAAACTGCCGTCTTTCACTGGCGATTCAACTACTTTTAAACGCAGAAAACAGATTGAGATGGATTCTGTTAAAACATTGGAACGAGTTAATTTATTTATTAATGTCCAATTTAATTATGCACATGCTTTTTCCCCAGAATGAAAACATCACTGACCTCCTTCACACCTTTAACCTCCGATAGTCGCAATGTTTATTAGATATACATGCCAGTTTCGGTAAATCCATTGCCTGTTTTATTCTACATTTAACGCATTACAATTTGAATCTTTCTTAAAGGACAGTGATTTATGTTCTCATTATTATAGTTAAAAAGGGGCAATAATCAAAATTGGATGAATACAGTATCACAGAATTGATTTTGCATTTAATGATGAAAATTATTGCGACAAACAGAAGGTCAATGGAAACATGGGATCATTTTGCATGCCTTCAATACAGTGCGACCATTTAATAATGAAAATTATAGCGACAAACAGAAGGTTAATGGAAAAATGGAACCATTTTGTATGTCTGCAATACATTACGACCATTTAATGATGAAAATTATTGCGACAAACAGAAGGTCAATGGAAACATGGAACCATTTTGTATGTCTGCAATACATTGCGACCATTTAATAATGAAAAACTACTGTAACAAAACAGTAAGGTTAATGAAACACGGAATCATTTTGTATGCCTGCAATACATTGCGACCATTTAATAATGAAAATTATTTGACAAAACAGAAAGTTAATGGAAAAACACGGAATCATTTTGTATGCCCAACAGACCATTTAATAATGAAAATTATTACGACAAACAGAAGGTTAATGGAAACACGGAATCATTTTGTATGCCTGCAATACATTGCGACCATTTAATAATGAAAATTATTACGACAAACAGAAGGTTAATGGAAACATGGGATCAATCAATCTGTTCTAAGATAAGTTCATTTTGAAAGAATAAGTGCATTTTATGAATACAGACTCTTAAACAAGAACTTTTATTCATTATAGTACAAATGTTTATTCGGTTCAAACAGGTTTTTTAACAAGAAATTATGCTGACGGCCTCATGAGCGCTGAAACCCCAGGGTCTTGTGGTGCTGCCTGACTCATGTGAAAAATTGTTTGTTGTGCCACATTCACGACAGACTTGACATGATACTCCACTGACTCAAGATCTGTAGATACACCACAGTTTGGGTATTTCCTCTAATTTCAAAAGCTCATAATTAAGGATTTTCCTCTCCTTTCAGAAGCTCATAGTTAGGGATTTTCCTCTCCTTTCAATAGCTAGATCCTAGATCTCAATTTAATTGGTGGAGAGGGGGGAAGGAAGAGAGTGGAGTTATCCCATGATTCCACATTCCAATTCCAGCGTTAAGAGGTAATTTACTTTTTTATATTTATGACTAAAATTACTATTATTGTATAGCAACGGATTCGGAAACCCTCCTCGCTTTTGCACATGCGCGGGCGGAGTTATTTTCATCAAAATAGGGGGGAAGTGAAGAATGGAAGGGTGATGCTTACCGTGGTACGATAATCAAGTCAGGGGAGCTTCAAGAGTCTCACTCATTTTTTGCTTTATATGCCTTATAAACAATATATTTTTAATCCAATATGCATATAATATAAAAGAAAACAAATATAAAACTTTGAAAATTTCATGCCTCCTTTTCAGTCTAAAAATGTCTATTTTTGCTTTGCGGTTGGTGCTTTTTGGGGAGATGACGGCTTATTTTAAAGTTTATTCGTTAGTTATTAGCAGAAAAAAAAGCACTATGAATATCAGTAGGAAGACCCCCCATCCTGACGAGCGGTTTACCATAATATTCTTTCCATTATTTGATGCTTTCCAATTTTCTCGTTTTATCTTGTTTTTGCCATCGTTTTTTTCTTTCACACACATACACATATATATAATGTGTGTGTGTGTGTGTGTTTTGCTTGTATATTTCACATCGTGGGCCTCAAAATATTTTTTACACAACAGGTGGTCCGCACAACCCAAAAGGTTGGGATCCGCTGCTTTAGAGTAATCATTATTCTAAATAGTTTATATATTGAGCCTATTCATTTAATACTTCGAATACATTAACAGTTATACACCTGAAACTTAATAATACAATCGTTTTCGATTTGGTGAATGGGTCAATTCATGTTAAGGTGATACACGCCAAATGAGTCACGTCAATTTAGTTTTGGAATCCATACAGCATCTTGCAGAAGAAAACACGCAACAACGCAAAACAGCTTAAAACAAAGGTCCCCACAACTTGCGGTGGGGCATGCGAAGGACCCTTTGGAGTACGCAAACCCAAAGTTGTTAATGGCGGAAACAAGAAAATATAAGGGATTACAAGTTAGAGAATTTTGTTTCTCCAAGCGAATACTTTCTATTTAACACTAAGCGTTTGAACCGTGGTTTTCTGTTTCTCATGTTAAGTTCAAAAGTTGATAATTCATGTTAAATGCATATAATTTCTTAAATTACCAAGAATGGAATATTCTCAAGTCTTCAGAGACTCGATTAAAAGCAATAAAGATTCAATTACTCACTTAAAAAGCAAATTTTATGACTTCAAAGCTATTAGAACAAAATAGATAACCGCTTACAGGATTAATAACTATACAACTTAAATAGTTGATTATTAAAGAGTAATTTTTTAGCTATCTTTATAAGTTAAAACGAAACAATGGCAATACTGGTTTCATTTGTTTCGGCGTTGAACCAATACTGTTGTTAAAAAGGAATAAAATGTAAAATCAAAAATAAGTACTGCAAATGTTATTAATTCGAGTCATTTCACCTTAAAGCTAAGCTTAGAGCTTTAGCTTTTAAGCTATTATTGATGAAAACTTTGTATAGACGGATGGTTGTGGGATGGATATAATATAGGAGGTCCGTTAAAACAAAAAAGAATAATCAAGGGGTAAGCGAGGGAAAAAAGATTGGGAACCCATGCTTAAGACTACAGTAGAGTCTCCCTTCAACGAAGTCTCTCTACAACGAATTTCTCCCTATAACGAAATTTTTAATCGGAATGTTAAATAACATTCAAAATATTCTCCATATAACGAAGTGATTGTCTCCCTATAACGAATTTATCCAGAGGTTTATCTTTTCGATTTTTGAAGAAAGTTGATAATTTCTGTGCAACCAATTCGCTCACACGTGCCTGTTTCTGGAACCACTCACTCTTAAAAAGTAAAAATTTTTCTGAATATTTAATATCACGAAATGCAAAGCAATGTAAAATAACGGAATTTTTCGAGTAAAATAAACGTAAATACATATTAGTACATATTATTCTCTAAATTGGTGAATTGTCTCAACTTTTGAGCATTTTATTTATACACTAAAAATTAGTATAATTTTAACAAATTTATAATATATATATTATTTCATTTTTAATTGAAAATCATAATTAAATACATTTGAACTTATCTCACCTATTGAAAAGTTTGGAACATTTACTTATATAACTGCAAAAATCTCTAATCTCCGTATAACGAAATTTTCTCTATAACGAATTTTTCAATCGGAACCAAGCGATTTCGTTATAAGGAGACTCCAATGTATTAGCAATTAGATGGCATCCGCAGTTACGTTTATAGAGGGACTGGACTGTGACGTCATGTGTATTGATCTATGAAAGAAATGGCTATCACCAAATTCAAGTATAAAAGTGATATTATTCAACTAGAAATACAGATGTAAAAGAGCTATATATGTCCTGAAATATCTTCAATAGAAATAAATAATTCGGAAAATTGATCAATAAGGAGGAAATAGTAAGAAAAAGATGTCGACCATTGTTTGTAGATTTTACTGTCAATCAATTTATCCTATTACCAGAATAATTTGAAGATGCACAATGACTCTAGATAGTTATCTAAATACTAGAAAATGGATTTTTCAGTGAATTCAAAAAACTGGATATTAAGAAATATTACATTCTTAACATAAACAGTACAAAAAAAGTTACAACTGAGCAGCTAGATAATGAGTACTTCCAAAAGTATGATTATTATATATAGAAAATCAATTAGTAAAATTTATAATTCTATATAAAGTAATACAAAGAAGCGCATTTTACACAATTTCGACTTACGAAAATAATGAAAATTTAATTTGTTCCAAGTTAGGTGTATTGTGGAAGAGTACAAGAACTAAAACATTCCACAACGTGGAATATAGAAACGTAGTTATAAAGTAATAAATAAAAGAACATTAAGCAGCTAAATAATGAGTACTTCCAATAGTATAATTATATATATAGAAAATCAATTAGTAAAATTTATAATTCTATATAAGTAATACAAAGAAGCGCATTTTACACAATCTCGACTTTTGAAAATAATGAAAATTTATTTTATTCCAAGTTAGGTGCATTGTGGAAGAGTACGAGAACCAACACATTCCACAACGTGGAATATAAAAACGTAGTTATAAAGTAATAAATGAAAGAACAATAGTATTTAACAAAGTGTAAAATTTTTAAAATAAAAATTAATACAAGTAGTTCTTACGGATGGGAACATTTTGTAAAAATATTCACAAAAATATATACGAAATGTAAAGACATGTTATAAGCAATGACAACCAGAGGCAATTTTATGAAAAATAATTATATGAAAACATTTCTTAGACATTTTATAATATTAAGTGTAAATAACATTCCATTTGAAACTTGTAAGAGACAGAAAAAATAAGTATTTCCAAATATTTCAGAAAGCAACCGACATGAAATAACAGTTTTGCAAACCTGAAATAAAATATTTCAACATATTTCATCATACATAAATACGTTATAATAGTTATAAAAATATCTATTAAAAAACAACATTACATTCTATAAATAACGCTTCTAATAAATGATGAAAATGTTCATACACTCATAATAAAATCTGACCAAGAGAAATATATTTTCGGCTTTTACCGAAAATTGGTTCTAAACATTGATGCTAATTTTTTGCGCAATTATAAACGGACGAGAATTTAGTTATATTTTAAATATATTGCACAGAATAAAACAATAAAAATTGTACTCACCATTTCCCAAATATTAAATGCTAAAATTAATCCATTTACCAGGAAATGTTAAGAGAAATAAAAATATTTCCGAACAATCGAAATCCACATCACGCATCAGAGAGACAATTCACTTCCAGAACATCGTAATTTGCTAGCAACAGATTGGCAACCGTATATTTTATCGTCTGCTTCTTTCGGATTGGTCTAAAAATGAGTCTGATCCAAATATTAAAACCTCGTGGTATCATTATTTACTGTTGTATACAGTTCGCGAAGAATGCGACGCACTCGACAAGGAAGAAAGCACGATGTAAACATTAACAAAAAACGCGTTACAGTTGCGTCATCTGGCGGAGTGGCCTCGAAGCTCCAAGAGCGGGAAAATAAACAAAGTGGCGAATCTTCGAACTTTCTCTTCCGAAGAATATGAAACAAGAAAATAAAAAAATTAAAAATCTGAACATCGCGAACTGAGAAGTAATCCTCATTCCCAATTGATGAGTTGATATAGATAGAAAACAGAGTTGTTTAATTCTGAGTAATTTATTATAGAAGAAAAATTATTACTAAGAAGAAGTTATGAGAACTTTTTGAGTAGAAAGTATAAGAAAAAACGAGCTGGGAAAAGTATTTTTCATTGCATTATTTCTAAATGTAAAGCGAGACTTGATGAAAGAAATGGCTATAAAACCAGTTACATGGTAATTAAGCTGATTTATAGTACAATTCAAAAGGAGTCGGTGAACTTTTTACGACAGGTGAATTAGAAGTAATGATTTCTTAATAATAAATAGCTGTTTTCTGGATTGAATCATTCAGTAAAAAGTATTATTAGTATATTAATCACATAGATACCTAATACGAATTGGTAACTATTTTTATTACTCAATATTTCAATTATTCATATTATTTTGGAATATGGAGGCCTTTCTACGAGGGTGCTTTTTTTTTTCTCTTGGCCGAATCAGATCGGCAATAATTTTAGCCCGTCTTTTGATGGCAATGTTCATCTCTTTTTTCATTACGGATTGAAAAGAACTATGGAATGAATAGGGTATAATAGCCTTTGTTGCTGAAAATCTCAAAAAGTCCCCAATCAAATCAAAAATTTGGAATCTTTTTGAAACCTTAAAATAATTTTGTAGTAATTTCAATAATTTTAAGATATTTTTATTTTCATTTTTTAGTTTGCATCCTAATATAAATTATTTTCGAAAACAGAAAATTGGAAGTAAATTTCCAAACAAAGTGCTGGGCCGAAAATTTCTCATTAAAATTTCATCAGCTCTTTCTGAAAATTAAAATTATTTTAGGAGCAAAAGTTATTTAGTCAGTTTAAAACTCAATGAATTATTAATAAATTGGATTAAAATCCAAATTTAACAACGAATTTATTCAAAAACTATTGAGAAAATTGGATATTCTTGTTAAATTCGTTATTAATCCGTTTCCTGTCGTTTTGTTCTCTTACTTTTAACGCATTGCAATTTGAATTTTTCTTTCAGAATAATCTTTAAATTCTCATTATAACTAATTATTATAGTTAAAAAATGAAAGTTATCAAAATCGGATGAAAATATCATAAAATAGATTTTGGGTCCGAGAGATATGTTAAAATGAGGGGAGTTAACGTAGTAAAACGAGGTTAGTAAATGAGGCGATTTTGAATAAAATATCTAGAATAGTCATGATTTTCTCACTTAAGAAAATATTACACACAAATTTTATGATAAAAATAACTTTTTTTTTCATTTTTAATAATTTCTGAAGAATTCTTTCCAATTTCCAGATTTCTATCTGAAATTGTCATTAAAAATTATAAAATTTTTAAACATCTAGTTTTAATGTTTACCTAATAAAAACATTTTTTTGTCATGCTATTATATAAATTCAGATTTCCTTTATTGCTTAGAAGAACTAAAAAAAACGCATTAAAATATGTTATAAGCATAACCACCATGTTTCACTTACTTCAGAAGAAGTCATGGCCATTTTTGATAAATTCCCAAGGTAAGAGTTTTATTAAAGATATACTATAGATACAGCCAACAGTTTTTTAAATGTAAAGGAAATCAAACAGTTTTGCTACATCAAAAGAAATTTCGAATTAGTAAGCTATGCTATTGGTACAGCACCAACAATATTTTGAATGAAAACTACTGAAAACTGAGGCATGTTTTCAAAAGAAGGAAAGCAAATAAGATAAAATACCACAAATTAGATATCAGCCGTGAAACCGTACAATTCTAAATAAAACTTAAAGTTTGATTCAAAATGAATTCAGTGGAAATTTGCTATTTTGCATCTGTATCTATTTGAAATTTCTTCACAAGTACGATATAAATAACTTTTCCATAATGATATAAGCATTGCTTCGGTCATTTTTTTAATGTGACTATAAGTCCCCTTTTGAACGGGACAGTCCCGTATTCTGGTAGCCTGTTCTTTGTCCCCAAGCACAGCTTTGGAACCCCCAACTATCACGTTTTCAGAAAGAGAGCAACCCGTGATAAAAATTTCAAACAAGGAGCAGCCAAAAGTAGAAAAAAAAAAAACACGACGGTAATGTCTGGTAAGCCCTGTGGTGACGGAGTATGTGCTATACGTAAAGTTACCATTTATTTCCCCCCTCAAAACGGGACATTTTTTATTTTTAGGTAATATTATTTGAATTCAAGAAAACATATATTTCTTCAATTTTTATTTATTAAGAACAGGAAAATAAACAGGAAACACGCGAAAATAAATAATTCTTGAGATCATTGCACTTGTATTTTTTTAAGAACACATTTTTGTTTCAGTATATTTGGTGTTGATTTTTTAAAAAAAAAAATGAGATTTTTGGCAGTACTTGGTACTTTGGCATTTACTTTGCAAATTAACATTGCTTTATAAACTGCGACTTGCAATTGTGTTTTCTAGCTCATCCACAACTTATTCATAAGAAAAAAGACCCTTTCTACGAGCGAATTAGTGCCGGGCAGACATAAAATATATTCTATAATTATACGAAAGGTTGTATGATTTAAATTATTGGCGTGAATGTGTTTGAACAGTTCCACGTTATGACTTTCGGTTTAAATATCCCCAGTGTTTCATTCCGTCACTAAATGCGGTGTAATGAAGTTACAAACTAATTGCGAGATAGGAAGCTTGTGACCAACTTGCATATGTGTGACACGTACGGCGCATGCTCCGTCATCACCGGGCTATTGGACATTACCGTCAAATTTTTTTGAATTTTGACGCCTTCTTGTTTCAAATTGTTATCGTGGGTTGCTCTCTTTCTGAAAACGGGACATTTGGGGGTCCCGAAGCGGTACTTGGGGTAAACGGGACAGGCTACTAAAAAACGGGACTGTCCCATGGCCACATTAGCTATACGTGTCACACATATGCAATTTGGTCAGAAGCCTCCTATCTCGCACTTAGTTCTAACTTCATTACACCGCATGAAGTGGCAGAATGAAACACTGGGAAAATTTAAACCGAAAGTCATTGGATGGAACTGTTCAAACACATTCACGCCAATAATTTAAATCATACCAACTTTCGTATAATTATAGAATATATTCTATGTCTGCCCGGCATTAATTCGCTCGTAGAAAGGGTCTTTTTCCTTATGAATAAGTTGTGCTAGAAAACACAATTGCAAGTCGCAGTTTATAAAGCAACGTTAGTTACCAAAATGGATTTTAAGAAATCCTGCCAAGAATTTCATTCTTTTTTAAAAAAATCTACACCAAATATGCTGAAGCAAAAATGTGTTATTCAAAAAAAATGCAAGATCACACGAATTATTTATTTTCACGTGTTTATTCTTGTTCTCTTCATTACTGATATAATAGCCCAGATCCTCCGGTAACGCTGACGACACCAACAATAAAACTCGCGCCATAGCACAGCGAGACGTTAAACAGCATTATTTCATTGTTAGAGAACCTAAATTTCAGTCATTTTAAATTTAAAAAAGAGTAATTGTCGTTCGAATTTCAAATTTGATAGCTCTAAAATAGTGAAATAAAATTTTCTATCGATTGATACAAAATTTATCTCGCTATGATCAATAGTTCCCGAGAAATTTTAAATTATATTAATCCTATATTTCAAATTAATTTCCGTTTTTTAATAGAAAGTAGTAAATTACGTCAGTGGTATAACATGCGCGTGATATAGTTTGGACGCCAAATTGTATCTGAATGCAATCGTGGCGATGTTGTTTTCTTGCCAAAAATTAATTAGCCACCAGTGACCTGAATCTACCATTCGTTCTCGACCGCCGCCAGTTCCCGTTAAGTCCAACTTACACGATGACTATTAAAAATCGCAGGGGCAAACTTTCGATCATGTTGGAATTTACCTCGATGAGCCTGTCTTTTCACATGGACAGCTCTATGTTGCACTTTCAAGGTCTAGAATTAACAATCACGTTAAAATTTACACTAAGATATCTGAAGTACATGGAAAATAATTAAACAACGAAAAATACTTCACACAAAATGTTGTTTAACATGAGGTTTTTTGAATAAAGAAATATTTAAATAATATGTAAATAAAAAACTGTCATAAAACATATGTTTATTTTATTTGTTTTCAATCAATGCTAAACATTTCTCTCGCATATATATCTATCTAAACACGTCAAATTTGAAGGGAAATCTCTCGAATGAAGAGGCAATTTGCACCCGTCAAACCATGACGGGTGATTTTCTAGTTAATAAATAAAAACTGTAAAAATACGCGCTTTCTTGAATTAACATAATACTACCTAAAAATTTAAAAAATGTCACTTTATTGGTGCAATTCATCTAAGAGTTCTTTTCTAAATAAAAGTGTTTAGCAACGAGGGTACTTTGCTGGACGCATATATTGAAAACGATAAATGGATAGATACATCAAACTCGAACGCATGATAGTAAACGCATGAGATCAATTCTTTCTCGAAGCGTTAAATATTCATGCAATGTTTTCAGTTTTGTGTAGTTCAAACCCGACGTTTCCATCAATTTTGTCTAATTAAAAGACTGGCATGTAATTCCCAAATAATCGTTACTACCAAAAGCTCAAAGCATTTTCACTGCGATATGCGTTTCACCTTTGAATGCCACATTTTAAATTCTATCTCTTCAATTAATAATTTTATAATGCTTATTTTACAAATTTTAAAGTCTTTTCCCTTTATTTTACTTAATTATTTATGTTTAATTAATTATCTTCTGTTCTTATTTAATTATTATTTTTTAATTTGTCGTTATCAGCATCAGAAACACATTCCTCAGCAGACTATTACTTTCTTAATCATTTGATTCGACGGTGAATAATTAACTAATCAGCCAAGTCAACCATGTTGAGCCGCATCGTAGTCTACCATGATACAGTCGACGCTCGTTATAAGGACCACATATTATAAAGACCATTCCATTATAACGACCAGTGATAAAATCCCCAACTGTGTTTCCCTATGCACTCTATGTCATTTTAGTTCCGGTATAACGGCCGTCCAGTGTCGTCTAATCCCAATACAACGTCCGAATTCAACGGACACTCTTCCCGGTATTTTTCCAAAATTCCCTTATTTTCTACTTTAAAATCTATTTTAGAAATATATTTTTAATTGATAAAATGTTATTTGTAATAAAAATGATAAAAAATAATTTGAGAATTTAGTTGGAATCTCTTTAAAAATAGCCTATTTTCACGGAACTGCTGAGCGTGCATGTGTACACATTTTAAATTACATCCACTACAGCGACCACTCGTTATAAAGACCTTTTGCTGTGGGACGCAGAGGGTCGTTATAACGAGCGTCGACTGTAGAATAAGTAAGAACTGAACGCCCCGAACATAAAAAGGCAAAATGTCTAATTGCCCAGTATTGTAAATATTTAATATCATTTTATCTATACTTACAAAAGGAAATGTTTGTGCGTGTGTGTTTGCGATATAGAGAAGAATCTATCGCACTTACAGCCATGAAATTTGGCACACAGGTAGTCGTAATGGTGATTCAATGCACTTCGAAGCCGGCATTTTGAAATTTAATCTAGAATTTTTTTTTATTTAATATTTTGTGTTGTTTTGGGTGATTTTTTGCACTCATTTCTCAATATCATGGCTTCGAATAATTGTACGAAAAAAAACAAATACACCATCGGAGAGAACAAACGATTTTCTAATGAAGTTTGTTTCGTAGGTCTAACGTAATTTACTGAATTTTGAGAAATTTTTGAAAAATAGTCATTTTTATGGTAATTTTTAATAAAGATTTCTTCAAATTATCGCATCTGACGTTCTAACATCTTTTTAATTTTCATTTTATTTCAGTTTATAACTGGAACGTTTATGTCGGATTTAAAACAAGATCCGTTAAAATATCTTTTTTCCTTTTTTTTTAAATTAATTTTTTCCTTATCGGTTGAAACATTTTCGCTAGAGAGTTTTCTCCCGCGACACTTTTCCGGAAAGCAGCTGGCAATTTCATTGGCTGGGCAGAGCGCAGGTGACGTCATAACCTTCAATTGAATGACTTCTATTATTACTTTCGGCAGTACCTTAACGTGTTTATTTGTCTCGCATATTTTGGTTGCATATAATGATTTGCACATTGCAATTTTTTAAATATTGTTTTGGATTAACTTTTCTACAAATAAAATGCCATTATCGCGAAAAAAATAAGCGGGAAAATCAATAATGTGTACCTTTTGTTTTGATTTTGTTTTCAAAACTTTTTCATGTCACTGTGGGTGGGGTTTTTTTCCCATTTTGTTGAAGTCCTGATTCCACGGTCAACGCCGTGCGCGTACAGCTAGTTTTTTATATTTTTCCCTCCCTTTTTAACATTTTTCATAACGTTTTTATTGTAAATGGAATTTACAGTTTTTTCATTGTCTGTACTTATTACTTATGACAAGTTATTTCAATGGAATAGTGTAATTTTGTGTAACTTCATAGCTCTTCTTAACCAACACATGCCCCATTATACAAATACAGCTTGCATTACGCCAAATATAGCTTCTCTTAGCCCGAAATTTCCTAACAATGCGAGCTTCTTACAGAAAAATTTTCCAATTATTATTATTTTGATTCTATTTCGAATAAAGTCCGCAGCCCTTGAAGAAATGGAATAGAATGGATTCCTTGTTTGTTTTTTAGATTACCTCTGAGTTTATCTTTGTTTTTTGGATTTCTTTGTATGATATTGATTTACATTGTTCTTTGTTTGCAGCTGCAATTGCGCGCGACTTAAACAATGTTCAATTTTATTGTTTAAATTTTATTTTCTAAATTTTATTGTTGTTTTTGTTTAAAGTTTAAGTTAAAATATTTTTTATTTTTAAATTTATTCTAATTTTTCTAGTTGATTGGCTTTAACTTAAGGAAACAAAATATTGTAACGAATTTTTGAAGCCTACTATTACGTGAAACTCTCTAAATGATTTACAATGCGGAGTAGAAAATAGTGCGCTTCTAGATTTTTCATAAGGTGACCAACTTTTTACTTTCTCGTATACGAAGTATAAAAGGAGAAAGTATTGTAATCGTCAAAAAATTCGAACTCGAGATTTTGACGAATCTACACGTTTTAGACCTTCCCGAGTCCGAAAAACACAATTTTGGAATTATGTCTGTCTGTCTGTGAACACGATAACTAGAAAACTATTAGAGCTATAGAAATGGAATTTGGTGTGTGATCTCACAAATCATTTGTAGGTGTCTACCAAATTTTGGACAAAGTATGTCTGTGGGAAGTCTGTCTGTCTGTCCACTTTCATGTGAACACTATAACTCAAAAACTTTAATAGCTATATGGATAAAATTTGGTAAACAGTTTTATCATCATGAATGTAGGTTCGTATGACATTTTGGGCCCAATCCGTCAAAGGATTGACTGTCTGTCGGTCTGTATAATCGCATACTTTTGAACTTAATAACTTCTTAACAAAATTAAGATAAATGAAATTTTGTATGTGGCCTTCTAATCTTAATTGTAGATTTGTGTCGAATTTTCGTGCCAATCTGTTAAAAAAAGGCGTTCAAACTGCATATTCATTTTTTCTAATCCGATTCTCCACGCGTATGCGTATTGGTTTATTCTCAGCCCCGTACTACTATTCATCCCGTTTCCTCCCTAAACTCTGCGTCATTGTACAGGTATACACAAAGGTGTACAGGGTATACAGGGGTGAAACATTTTAAAAATTAACAAAAAAAACTAAAAATGTTGGAACTACGTTTTTTTTTTAAATAAGAGCGGATCTCAAAAAGTTTTTTTCCAGATAGATAACGCGGCGTTATGGCGTTCTAAATTTATTACCGGGAGAAAATTCTGTACGCAATGGCTACCGATGAGCAGAAGCCGATGCGTGTTTTCTGGTTTCTTTTTTAGTTTTTCTTGATTATCGAAAACTCTTCAGTTTTCACACTACATGTGAATTAAGAAACGAAAGAGCGTAAAATTCCCTACAAATACATGCTTTTATTTTTCTTCCAGTTTTAATATTTTCGCACATAATGCCTCTAAAGAAATTTTTTATTTCCAGTAATTTACGACTCCATAGACCACCGAAATGGCATGTTACTTATCTGAAAAATAAAATACTTTTTGAGATGCGTTCTCTTTTTTAAAAAATTCGTTGTTTCAATATTTTTAGTTTTTTAAAATTAATTTTTGAAATGTGTCACTTCATCTGTGTACACCCTGTAATTTTAAACTGACTTGCGCCCAATTATATAATTATGTGAAAAAAGAAAATGATATAATTAAGAAAGTAAAGTCAAATTTAAAATATAACCCGGCCAAAAAGGATTAGCTTCGCATCATTTTCATTATTCTAATTCTACGTGTTCATTTTATTAGATTGCTTAAACTTTTTTTATCCCCATTAGTAAAATTAATAGATTATTAGTGAAATAAACCGTTACAATACCCACTTTTTTCATACTTTGTTTATTTAGCCCTCAAACGTCCCGTATCAATGCTTGAAATTATAGCAACCCTATCTATATAGTAAAAGTCAAGAAGAGAAATTCTCCAGAAACCAATTTTTAAAACTGAAACACAGTTTACCTTTTCGGTATTTTTTTTATAATAATTTATTTTATTAAATTACAATTTGACAATAATAATCCCTTTAACAGTTTAATATTTTCCTTTCTATCTAATAAGATGATCCCTTCTGTTTGTGGAAGATGCTGTATTTTTTATTCATCTCAGAAGGCATATAATACTCGAAATGTTTACAGATTCTAAGTAATTTTTGTGTAAAATTATAAAGCTAATGAATGATTAAATTTTAGTTTTAAGTCTAGAAATGCGATAATTCGATGCACGAATATTCTCGGGCTTTTTAGTTAAGCGGTTAAAAAAACGCGAAAATTTGACATTTATTATTTAAAAGCCCGAACATCGGAATTTTTTCAAGCTGGGGAAAACAGACACAAAAAGGGCTGTCCCGGACAATCAGGTCACTGTAGTTAGAACAATGCTAAGCACTTGAAGCCAACAAGGGCCTGACTTAAGAACACGGGGCGGTCCGCCAAGTTGAATTTTTTTCTCGCCAAATTGATTTATCGCCAAATTGATTTATCGCCAAATGTTGAAACCTTCATTTTGTTGGCAACCCTAAAACTTTGCCAGAATTTCAGAAAATTCATGCTAAATTTCATACATTTTTATGTACTATTTGCAATTTTATGTACTATTTTCCAATTTTATGTATTAACTAGCTGATATACCCGGCGTAGCTCGGGATAAGAAATATTTTCCAGTTCAAGTACTTTAACACTTTCCGCGGGAGCGTCTTTCGTTAATTTTCGTTAATGAACTGACCCTTTGAACCATCAGCGAAACACCCTTCTTTTTCTCTCCTTAGTTTGAACCACCTGGCAAGAATCTCGTAGTCCATTTTTCCCCTACCCATCATTGCTACGGCAACAGCAGAAACTCTTTCATATCTTGTATTCTGACATAGACTTACGTCTCTTCATAGTGGTCTAATGGTGTAAAATTTGGTGCGGGAAAGGAAAAAATTATGGCGCTTTTCGTGATATTTTTAAAAGCTTATAGTTCCGTAACCAAATAACATAGAGAGTTTTAGTTTCATTTAACAGAGAAAGGTTGACATTGAAGATTGCAAAAATAATTTTAGAATTTGTAATTACGGTGTAGTCACAGTCGAGCTTCAAAGTTGGTGAAAATCACTGAAAAATTAATGACGTCACAGCGACCAACGTGTGCGCATGCAGACTATCCAATTACATTTGGCAATTTATTCATCGATCAAGTTCAAGCGAAATATTACTCAACAATTGTTGAATTACGTCGAAATTTCGTGGTAAAGTTAAACGCTTATAGCTCCTCAACCAAATAACAGAGAGTTGATTTTAGATTCATGTAACAGAGAAAGGTAGACATTGAAGAGTGCAAAAAGAATTTTAGAATTTGTGATTATGGTTTAGTCACAGTCGATTTGCAAAATTGGTGAAAATCACGAAGAATTTTGATGACGTCACAGCGACCGACGCGCGCGAACGCATCGGTTGTGAGCGGTATATTAACTGGATTTTAACAGATCAATAATTAATTCATTTCAGATTAATTAATTCATTCAGATTAACTCATTTAACAGAGGAAGGTCGTAGAGCATAGGTCAAAGTCACATAGAGCTACTTTAGTCACATAGGACAACTTTAGACACAGAAAGTCACAGTTGAGTAAGGTAAGTAAGTCTATGCCCCTCAAACCCAGCGGCCGTTTCGCAGAGACAGCCTCCCGTCGATTTTTTTTTGCCATTATCCGCACAACAATTCTCTTATCTTTAGTGTTTTTGTCACTGACCGGAAAAAACCCCTCATATTGTTCTATCTTTTTCACCTTAGGCCCTCTCCCTCCGGTAGGAAGTGGGATCAACAATCTTGAAGGATTTTACACACTCATTATGATCATTATAAAATTTGTAAAATTCAATGAAGCACCGCGGAAAGAGAGTAATTAAAATCATTGTGTTGTGGTGCAAACATACTGAAACAGGTATATGCTACGAAATAAAAGCTAAATAAAATTTCTGCCTTTCTGTTCATATTCAAAGAAAACAATATTTTTATCATAACTTTCACAATGGTAAAAATACCGGAATAAAGGATTTGATAAAACGATCAATGGTTTGAATTTTATTACAATAACAGAAAGCATTGTTACAAATTGTGTATGAAATAAATTTGAAATGTTTATTAAATTAAGAAAAAGAACGAATAAAATTTAATTTGAAATCATTAAAAAGATAATTTTCTGCTCTTTAAGATGGTATGTAAATAATCTACGTGCAATAGATTTTTTCAGAAATTATTGACGAAACACTGAGATAAAACGCCGAAACTTGGCTTAGTTTTCGTTATTTAATTTAATATCATGGGAAGTAATTTTTTAAAGTTCGAAAAATTAGAATTAATCTAAGAACGGACCCCAGAATGGCACGTGGAAATTTCATGTCAAGACTATTCTCCATTTAGGAGGAGTTCTTGTGACAGATAGACCGTTAGAACATCTTTTTTTCCCCCATTCCTTTTTCGTCTTCCTACTATAGGAACCGGACTAACAGACACACTCATTAGGATCAGTTAAAAATTTGTGAAAATTAAACAAAACATCGAGAGAACAATTCACTAACGTCATTGGATCACTGTGTAACCGTATTTTTAATACGGTTACACAGTCAATGATACGACTACCGGAAACCGGAAGTTAAAAGTCTACTTTGTTGTTTATGCTCACAGAAAACAATTTTCTTATATTAAGTTTAACGCTGGCAAAAGCCCGCTCGCGAAACAGTAATCTGGCTTGAATTTATTTCTATAAGAATAAAAATTATCTTTAGAAATTGCGTTCAAAATATATTTTTAAACTTTAATAACAATAAGAGAAAACACTTTATCGCAATGGAATTAAGATCATTAAAAAGATAATTTTCTTCTCTTTAAAATCGCATAAAAATAATTATTGTGTAATAAATATTTCAGAAGTTATTGGCAAGAAACATCAAAGCATTAGGCTTAACAGCGGCTAATTTTCGTTATTTAATTAAATATCTTAAGAACTAATTAACTCCGAAAGTTGAAGATAGCACCGTTGACCAAGAAATGTTCTCTAGAATGTAGTGTGCAAATTTCATGTCGCTACGGTTCACCGTTTAGGAGGAGTTCTTGTGACCGACAGACAGACAGATACATGTATTTTCTGCTTTATATTATAGATATTTATAAAAATAAGCAAAATTTTCAGAAATAAAGGTAAATTAGTTCAAAGTCTAACCGTTGCCTAGCAACGGAATAGCTATAAATCTTCGTTATTTCACAATCGTCTGCGCGATTTAAAAATTATTGAACGTTAAAAAATTAATAACAATCGAAGGGAAAATGTTAGAAAAATAAAATTAGTATCATTGAAAAGGTAAAATTTTGAACTGTAAGATAGTAAAAAAATAATTTTTGTCGGACAATTTGCTCCGAAGTTACGGTGGAAAAACGGTTTCGGTTAATTTCTAATTAACTGATTGTTTAATTAACTTTTGGACTTTGAAAAGTTGACAGTAATCTTCTCCTTGTTTTAATTAATAAGTGTGCAAAGTGTGGTTGAAATCAGTGCCGTGGTTTAGGAGGAGATGTGGAACATAGGTACATACAAACATACATACCCACAATGACTTTTATTTATATTAAGATTGCATTTTTTTCAATGGCGGTCATTAGAATCGCCGCCATCTTGAAACCATCCAACATGGCGGATATTT
The DNA here is from genome assembly GCA_013235015.1 of Araneus ventricosus. Classification (NCBI taxonomy): domain Eukaryota; kingdom Metazoa; phylum Arthropoda; class Arachnida; order Araneae; family Araneidae; genus Araneus; species Araneus ventricosus. The sequence goes on along the minus strand of BGPR01014291.1, from coordinate 12,520 downwards.
GACGACTTTTTGGATGGTTGGCGAGATTTTTAACGCTTGGCGAGAAACCACATCGTTATTTTAAGTCTTACCCCAACAAGATTATCATCTAGTACTAGTTGTTATAGTTTGGTGGAAACCATGTATTAAGGGAATTTACTAAATTTGAAAAAAATGATATCTAAATATGTCTTAAAATTAAGGCACTTTAAAATTATTTGATTCACGTTAAGGTACTCGACTAGGTTCGGAGAAAAATTTTAAAAAAGCATGCACAAAAAAATTTCAGAGCTTAATAACAAAAAGAGGCTTAAATAGTCACAATTAGAAATAAAAATTCATGCATCATCAGTAGATTTTGAAAATAAATATTTTTTTCAAGAATTTTAATAAAAAGTTCAATGCTAAACAAACAGCATAATTGAAAAAATATGGGACATATTTAATTTTAATTTCGCGTGCGTACTTTTCAAACTATCTAGAATGTAATAGTCCGCAAGATAAAATTTATTTTAATAAATAAATATTTTATGAATATTCAAAGTTGGCGTCATTAATTTTTCGCTAAAATTATCTTATGTTTCTAACTGAAAGTGACTGTAAAACATGACTAAATAAAGCTATCATAAAATCTGCGGTCTGTTACACACTAAAAAGTTTTTTACACATGTGTACCAAATTTTGATGAATTGTTTTGGCGATATCACGTTTTTCGTGGACCAGTTTCAGTGAAATTTTCATTTTTCGGAAAACGCATTTAAAATATATAATAACACATTAGTTCAAATAAATACCAAGGAATAAAATAGTAAAGGAATAAGAATAAAAAGAAAGATTGTTTTAGAATCTTAGAAGTTTCGGCTTTATTTTTAGATCATAAAAAAATTTAGAATTTTTCAAGCTCAGATTCCTATCCAACGCAGCGTAACTATCGTTCAACCAAAATTTACAGAGAATCACACAGAGAAAATAAAAATATGTGATTATATGAAGGTCTAGATAACCCCAAGGAATAAATACAACGCAAGCAACTACAAGATCATGATGAAAAATGGATGATAAACAAAAACAGCAACAAGATTATACGCACGCGCTACTATAAGATGAGGCGTTTAAATAAACACTCAGTGAATCGCGAGCAGGAAAGTAAAAGATAACCATTCATCAAGATATTGGATGATTCAAGATGGAGAGAAAGTGGTTAAATCTACTAGATAATCTTCTAGAAAATGCGTACATCTGACGGTATTTGATTTTTCATGAAATTCCAATTCTTTTAAGTTGAAAAGTCATTGGAATCTTGCAGTTATTTGCTATACATCGCAATTCCATGTCGATATTTAACAAGTGAAATACATAAGCAAAACTTCGATTAACCGTCGTCAGCGTTCGGACCAGGGCTCTGACGGATAACCGAATACACGGATAACAGAAATCCCTTAATACATATGTGTAGTAACATTAGTTCCCTGCTGGCATGAGGCGAAAATGACAACAAAATCCCTTAAAAGTGATTAATACGTACATATTGTATTTAATTTTACGAAACGATCAATATAAATTTGAATCTATACTTATAAAAGGCAACGTTTGTGTGTGTGTCTGCGATGTCCAGACGAATCTATAGCACTCACCGCCATGAAATGTGGCACACAGGTAGTCGTAATGGTGACTCAATGCACCTCGAAGCCGGAATTTTAAAATCTAATCTAGAAATTTTTTTATCTAATATTTTGTGTTGCTTTGGGTGATTTTTCGCCCTCATTTCTCAATAGCTTCGAATAATTGTACGAAAAAAACAGTTACACCATCGGAAAGAACAAACGATTTCCGTTCTAATGAAGTTTGTTTCGTACGTCTAACGTAATTTATTGAATTTTGAGAAATTTTTTTTAAATAGTCACTTTTATGGCAATTTTTAATAACGATTTCTTCAAATTATCGCATCTGACGTTCTAACATCTCTATAATTTTCATTTTTTTCAGCTTATAACTGGAACGTTTCTATCGGATTTAAAACAAGAACGGTTAAAATATCTTTTTTCGTTTTATTTAAATTAATTTTTCCCTGATCAGTTCAAACAGTTTTTTTGCTAGCGAGATTTAACAGCGAGAGTTTCTCCGGACGAGTGACCTTCCTCGCGACAGGTGACGTCATATGCTTTCATTCCCAGCAAGCATTTCTACAATCCGATCTGTATCTTTTGTTTTCAAAATTTTTTCGTGTCATTGTAGGCATTCTTTTTTCCCATTTTGTTGAAGTCCTGATTCCGCGGGCAACGCCGTGCGCGTACTGCTGGTTACTAATATAATAGACCAGATCTGTCTCTCGGTAACGCTCTGACGTCACCAACAATAAAACTCGCGCCATAGCACTGCGAGACGTTAAACAGCATTATTTCATTGTTAGAGAACCTAAATTTCAGTAATTTTAAATTTAAAAGAGTAATTTTCGTTCTAATTTCAAATTTAATAGCCTTAAAATAGTGAAATGAAATTTTCTATCGATTGATATAAAATTTATCTCGCTATGATCAATAGTTCCCGAGAAATTTTAAATTATATTAATCCTATATTTCAAATTAATTTCCGTTTTTTAATAGAAAGTAGTAAATTACGTCAGTGATATATCATGCGCATGATATAGTTTGCACGCCACGATGCATCTGATTATTTATTGCAATCGTGATGATATAATTTGATACTATTTTTTGTCAACGTTTTTGACAAGCAGAGAAGTGTTTTGTTTTGATTAGAAATTCGAAAAAGAATTCGTTTGAAATTTTAACTTTTGACTTGCGTTTCAGAAGCTGAGAATTTCATGATTATTGAATTATAATAAAATTATTAAACAACGAAAAGTACTTCACACGGAATGTTGTTTACCAAGAGGTTTTTGAAAAAAGAAATATGTAAATAAAATAATATTTCCTGTCCTAAAACATATGTTTATTTTATTTGTTTTCACTCCATGTTAAACATTTCTCTCGCATATATATCTATTTAAACACGTCAAATTTTAAGGGAAATCTCTGGAATGAAGAGGCAATTTGCATGACGGGTGATTTTCTAGTATAATAAGAGTAGCAATGTATAGAAATGACGGATTAGAATTTTTAGACGTTAACGGATAACAGAAACGGACGGTTAAACGAGGGTCGGTTAATCGAAATTTTACTGTAAGCGCTTACATTTCAGTTTCAAGTTGAAAAAATAATTCCAAAAAAGTGAGAAGTAATCTCAATAAATAAAGTTTACATACCACTTCATTTCTTTCTTGTCGAAAATAATGTAGCTTCTATGAAATTGATGCATTACACCAACAGCAAAATTATCTCAGAACTGAAAATAAAAATTTGTTAAATCAATTGAGAGTAAATATAATGAAAAACTATTCACGAACTAAATTGGTAGTACGAGAAATAGAAATAAAATAAAATTTATAATAAATCTCGATTTAAACACTTCATTACACACAATCATTAGCATTTGTAAATGGGCACGATGTATCTCACGGATATAAAATCTATTCTTTAGTAAGTTCCTCTAATTTTTAATATATTTTCCTCTGTAACTGTAACATTTAGTCCTAATGTAAATGTATCGCGACTAACGAAGAGTTAGGAGCAGAAATAAAAAATGCAATTTTTCTGAATCTTTTTAAGAGAAATATAAATTTATTTTGAAAAATTTTATCAAACTAAAATTACAGCACAACCGCAGGGAATCCGAAATTTCGGATAAACCGAACATATATATATGTAATAATCTCACTTAATTTTATTTCAAATTCTAATATTATATATTTTAAAATCTTAATGTATTCCAAAATCACTTTTCTAAAACTCCAGTTTCGTTCTTTTCCCGCGCTGGAGGTACATTAAATCTCTCGTTTTGCCATATTTATTACTAAAAGAATATTTTAATCGCTTTCACGTGCCCACCGAAAATAATGACGCGTCTCCTTGGCGCTAGACTTTTTCCCCTAAACATCTTAAGTAATTTAATAAAAATACCCAATATTCCTTTCACTTTGATCACGTGTCAATGTGTTATTCCCTTATCTGAGAGAACACAGGGATTTTGCTGTTCACTTTTACTTGTAACCTAAACGGAGATGCACGTATACCCACCACTCTCCTATATTTTACTTAAATAGCTTGATAATAAAATAAGAAGTAGTTATTTGCTCGGCCTGTTTATTTCAATGTCTACAACCACAAAAATCATTTTATATATACAGTAGAGTCTCCCTACAACGAAGTCTCTCTACAACGAATTTCTCCCTATAACGAAATTTTTAATCGGAATGTTAAACATTCAAAATATTCTCCATATAACGAAGTGGTTGTCTCCCTATAACGAATTTTTTTAGACCTTTATCTTTTCGATTTTTGTCATTTTTGAAGAAAGTTGATAGTTTCTGTGCAACCAATGCGCTCACACGTGCCTGTTTCTGGAACCACTCACTCTTAAAATGTGAAAATTTTTCTGAAAATTTAACATTACGAAATGCAAAGTAATGTCAAATAACGGAATTTTTCAAGTAAAATAAACGTAAGTACATACTAGTACATATTATTCTCTAAATTGGTGAATTCTCTTCACTTTTGAGCATTTTATTTATACAATAAAAATTAGCATAATTTTAACAAATTTGTAAGATATATAACTTCATTTTTAATTGAAAATCATAGTTAAATACATTTGAACTCATCGAACCTATTGAAAAGTTTGGAACATTTACTTAAATAACTGCAAAAATCTCTAATCTCCGTATAACTAAATTTTCTCTATAACGAATTTTTCAATTGGAACCAAGCGATTTCGTTATAGGGAGACTCCACTGTATATTTTAATTTTCTGAAAAGTTGTTATTAAATAAGGAAGGAAAAAACAATCATGAATCAGAAACAAAGCTAATGTTTATTCCTGACTTAAAAGAAACATTTGAATTGGTATTTAAGAATGAATGCAGCACCTTAATGAGTAGAAACAAAATCGGTCGTCTTCTTTTGACGTAAGGAACTAAACCCTGATCGACGGTTCGAAATCGCAGCTAGACCCTTTCCGTACACTTTCACAGAGCACTCCAAGTCAACACCCCCCTGTATATCATCCCTCCCTCGCTATCCATCCGTCTAAGCGAAGAAGTGTTTATCAATAATGCTAAGGGCTTT
>BGPR01014290.1:18735-39601 GCA_013235015.1 Araneus ventricosus | reverse complement strand
TAATGCTATTTTTTTGCTCTGGTACTTCTTTCACTTCATTTTTATGCACTGGTACTTCTTTTACTTCATTTTTATGCTCTGGTACTTCTTTCACTTCATTTTTATGCTCTGGTGCTTCTTTCACTTCATTTTTATGCTCTGGTACTTCTTTCACTTCATTTTTATGCTTCAGTAGAAAAAGTTTGTTTTTCATCCACTGACTTTTATGTTTATATCAAAATGAATTTAGCATTTGTATATTTAAAATAATTTTCAAAACCAGAGTATCAGTCACCTAGCCCCAATCACTAGACCGATTTCGATAATTCTTAATTCATTTGGAAGATAATGAAGTCTAGATATGACACCAATGGTCGCCTGCTCTCCGCCACTTTTCATTTTCGAGAGAAATCGAAAAAACACTACACCACTGTACATTTTTCATGGGGAAAACCATCAGACGGTCCCCAGCCCCGACCACTGGACAGACTTCGAAAATTTATATCTCATATGAAGTCTTTTGACCTATAGATATGCCATAAATGGTCGCCCGCCACCATGCAATTTCGAGATATATCGCAAAATAAAACTCTGGCCGAGTCCTTAAGCCTCTACAACCTCAGGCTATTAATATTACGAGTGAAAACTGGTCGTCGAAGGCGGGTAATTTATATTAGTTCATCCTATGAAAAGTTGGAAAGGAAATATTAAAATGAACAGTTATCGCTGTTTTCCTCATAACTGAATTTCTTGTTATTCTTAGGCGCCCCCTAAGATTAATTCTTTTTGGAAGTAATGACATCAGGTGAGGATTTGAAATTTTTAGCATGATGCCATGATTTTCTGCATAAAAATATGAAGATATTTAATTTAAGTCACTATTTACTTTACTACAATATTTACTCAGAAATGTAGAAATGTGCCATTGCTATTTACTTGAATTCTTTTCTCAAAGATAAAAATTTAAATGTGGATGCTGTTATCCCTCGAGAGAAATAATTCTTTTATTGCTTGGATGCCTGTTTATAACATACTATACCGAAAGGATGGCTTATTTCTAAAATAGACAAGTGACGTCCACAGGTTTTGAATAATTTATTTGTTCGCGAAATATTACAAGATATGGAAACAGATGGCGGACATGATTGCAGAAACAAGGAAAATTTTTCACAAATAGCACACAAAAATTATTTTCGCGTTTCACAAAAAATGAGCAAATACATCAGAACAACATGCAAATAAATCTTATTCATTTAGAACTAATTAATATTATTTTTAAAATAAATTCCCCTTATATGATATTGTTAAATTTCAATATTTGCAATTCTATAGAAAACCTTTGTAGTTATCTACTTAGTAATAAAGCTGATTATACCAGTAACGATTGTTATGTTAATGCAGCCTAAAATCAGAAAAGAGTGATCTACGAAAGGACTTTCAGTCCTGTATCCGAGGTTTTATCGTTATATATATTTAGTTGTTAAAGTTGTAATAAGATTTTATACGATTTTATAAAAGAATACAATTTTTATAGGTAGTATTCTTACTAGACATGTTCGAAGAAAAACATGAGAGCCTAGATCTTAACTAGATTTGGACTTTTTTTCCAAATTAAAAGAAAAAAAATCAACACTTAAATTACTCTAAAACCGAAAATTGGAGAAATATCTCATGAATTTTCAATGCTTATTTTTTAATGTTTTCAATACTTAATTTTAAAAAGCTTGCTTTGATATACAAATTATTACCCTTTAAAGTATGTATGTTAAAGTATGTAGCACATCGTGTCAATGTACACTACTGGCCTAAAGTATTGCAAAATTTGTAAAATGCGAAACATTTGGAGTTAATTCGAATACAATGGTTTACAATCAGTTGTGGGGAATCATGAGGACTCATATTTTACAGTGAATATTTTGTGACGAGGGCATTTAGGAAATCGACCAGAAAGTGATGAAGAAGAAACTGATTTGGGTTCACCACGTTTCACCGAAAGTTTATAATGATTTGTAACTTTCAATAACGGTTTTTTTCCTATGCATATTACTTCCATACATTTTCGTAAAAATAGCATGTATATTCGGGCAGATATAAAGGTTTCTCTAAAAAATCCCTACTTTTTCCGCATTTTTTTTGCTTATAACATGCAGAGCTTTCGACCAAGTTTTACCAAACTTACAGAATAATTGACAATATGATAGAGGACAATTCTATTAAAATTTGAAGTAAATATGTTGAATATTAAAGGAATATGAGTATTTGTAGCAAATAATTTTTATCTGCGCATGTGATAAACGTAGAGTAATTATTCTCTCATAACTTCAAATCCAGATATAGAGGACAATTTTTTTAAAAAAATCCAGTTAAATACCTTTAAGATTCAGAAAGCTATCGGCATTGCAGAGTGGTGAATTGAGCAGTCTAAGACAAGCTATATGATTAGGGTTCTTGCACAAATTGATAGTTTTTTAAAAATGCATTTTAAATAATGTATTTAATTTATAAGTAGAAATGGATATTCAGGATACTGATCTTTCTTAAAATTCAGTATTACTTTCAACTTTATAAAATATCAGTTTTTACAAGAACCCTCATTATGTAGCTTCTCACAGAGTACAACCGAAATTCACCGAGCTGCAATGCCGGTACCTATTCTGAATTTTATCAGTATTTAACTGGAATTTTTGTATAACTTTCCCTCTATATCTGACTTTGGAATTACGAAAGAAAATTTACACCACGTTTCGCGCATCCACAGTTAAAATTTATTTACTAAAGTACATATACCCTAAATATTCAGGTTATTTATTACAATATAATGCTTTGCTCTGACATTGTCATACATTCTATAAAATTTGCGTGATTTTGTTGAAAACTCTGCATTATAAACAAAAAATATGCGGAGAAATTTTGGATTTTTTAAAGAAACCTTTATATTTTCCCAAATATGCATAGCATTTTTACGAAAATGCATTGTGTAGGAAACAAAACCATTGGTGAAAGTTCCAAATCTTAATAAGCTTTCTATGAAACAGGGTAAAACGAAATTCCTTTTCGTCCTCATCAATTTCATATCGGCCCCCAAAATGCCCTCTTGACGAAATCTTCACTGTAAAATGTGAGTTCCCACGATTGCATGCTCCACGATTCTCTAAAACTAATTTCTAACCATTGTATTGAAATTAACTGCGAATGTTTCATATTTTACAACTCTTGCGATACTTTTCGTCTGAAGAGTAGGCTTGAAAAAGAATTTTTTATAATTTGTTTGGCATATGCCTTATTTTCATGAATTTTGTACAAACACGTAAACAATAAAAAATGATCAAGTATTATAATTATCATTTATCCACACAGTTGATAAGTGGAAGTTTGGAATATCATTCTTAAAAGGAAGATAAATCTTATACAAAAACATTTCTATTATGTCGAGGGTAATAAAAGTCTTAAATCCAAGGTGATAAGTATGTTTTTTTAATGTCACAAAGAAGAAAATGTTAATAATACGATGAGGAAAGAGAAGTGAAAAACCCAGCTCATGCCTATTTCAGCAGTATTTTCATTTTCATCTGATTCTTTTCATTATATTCTATTCTATTCTTCGACTTTGCTCTCTGTTGCTGTAGTCAAAAGTTTTGCCTTTTGATGACTCATTGCTTCATCCACTGCTTAAATGGTAGTTATGCAAGACCATATATTTTCGGTACTTCTCGATTTTGTACTGTCCACAGTACTTGCTCCAGTGTTTGTCGACTCCGTACTACCCTCTGTGTTTGCTTCTATACTTGTTGATTCTATACTATCCACTGTGGTTGCTTCTGAGTCCGACGACTCCATACTACCTTCTGTGTTTGACGATTCTGTATGACCCTCAGTTCTTCCTTCTGTGTTTGACGTTTCAGTACTACCCTCAGTGCTTGCTTCTTTGTTTGACGACTCTGTACTACCTTCCGTAATTACTTCTGTGTTTGGCGATTCTGTACTAACCTCAGTATTTGTTTCTGGGATTGTCGATTCTGTATTTTTCTCTGTTTTTACTTCCATACTCGTCGACTCGGTACTACCCTCTCTGCTTGTCGATTCTGTACTATCTTCAGTGCTTGATTCTACGCTTCCCGGCTCCGTAAGACCCTCAGTGCTTACTACTGAAATAGTTGATTCCGTACTACCTTCTGTGCTTACTTCTGCATTTGACGACTCTGTACTAACCACAATACTTGTTTCTTTGCTTGTCGGTTTCACATTTTCCTCTGTATTTGCTTCTGTGCTACCTTCCGAGTTTGTCAATTCTGTACTATCCTCAGTACTTGCTTTTGTGCTTTCCGGCACCGAATGACCTTCCGCTCTTGATTCTGTCTTTGACGACTCTTTACAACTTCCAATACTTTCTTCTCTGTTTATCGATTCAGCACTACCTTCAGTACTTACTTTCATTCTTTTCGATTCTACATTATCTTTGGTATTACATTCCAAGCCTATCGACTTCGTACTAAATTTTATATCTGAAGATTCTGCACTACCCTTAATGTCTGCTTCTGTTTTTCTCGCCTCACTACTATCCTCAGTGCTTGTTTCTGTGCTTCTCGGTTCAGTACTACCCTCGATGCTTGCTTCTAAACTTGTTGATTCCGTACTACCTTCTATGTTTGACAACTCTTTACTATCCTCAGTATTTGCTTCTGGACTTGTCGATTCTGTATTGCCCTTTGTGTTTGCTTCTGTGCTACTCTCTGCGCTTGATTCTGTGCTACCCGCAATGCTTGCTTCTAAACTTGCTAATTCTGTTCTACCTTCTATGCTCGATTCTGTATTTGGCGACACTGTACTACCATCAGTGCTTAATTCTGTGTTTGTCAACTTTGTATTACCCTCAGTACTTGCTTCTATGCTTGCCATTTCAATACTACCATCGATGTTTGCTTCTGAGCTTGTCGACTTCGAATTAACTTCTGTGTTTGACGAATGTATACTACCCTCTGTGCCTGCTTTTGTATTTCCCGGCTCCGTACTATCCTCGGTGCTTCTTGATTCCATATTACCCTCAGTACTTGCTTGGAGGGTTATCAATTCTTCAGTATTCTCACTGCTTTCTATGGAATTTTCAAGTTCCGTAGTGCCCTGGATATTTGCTTGCGTGGTTGTTGATGCTTCAGTGATCTCACCGTTCTCGTCTGTATTTCCCAGTCGTGTAGTCCCATCGGTACTTTCTATGGTGGTTGCGGATACCTCACTGCTTTCCAGAGAGCGTACGGGTCCTCTAGAGCTCTCAGTGTTTTCTTGGGTGGTTGTAGATTCCTCAGTGCTTTCACTGGTTTCTTCAGTTCTTTCCAGTCCTGTAGTTCCCTCGCTACTTGATTTAGTGGTTGCGGATTCTTCAGTGCTGTCGTCACTTTCTTGAGAGCGTCCTGGTCCTGTAATGCCAACGGTACTTGCATGGATGGTTGTTGATTCATGAATGTTCCCGATGCTTTCTTCTGTGTTCCTCCATAGTCCCAGTAGAGCCCTCAGCTATTTAATTGTGTTACTGATCTCTTCAGTGTCCTCACCACTTTCTTGCGTTTTACAGTTCATAGGGCCTCTCGGTGTTCGTTTGGATGGTTGTAGGTTCCTCAGTGCTTTTACTGGTTTCTTCGGTGCTTTCCAATCCTGTATTGCCCTCGGTACTTGCTTGGGTGGTTATCGATTCCTCGGTGCTCTCGCCACTTTCTTGAGAGCTTCCTGCGCCCGTAGCAGGGTCATGGTACTGTACGCATGTTGTTGATTCCTGAATATTCCCGATGCTTTTTTCTGTGCTTTCACTCTGATCGGACCTTCATACTTGTTGTGGCAACCAATTCCTCAGTGCTTTCTGCGATTCTTCCTTATGTCTTCCAGCCCTTATTGCTCTAATAGCATATTGTGGCAGACCAATGGATTCATCATGTACCTGCTCACTTTCTAGAGAGGCTTTCCGGTCCGATTCTCCGATAATTACCTGGGATTGTCCGATCTCCAATAGTTTCTACTCACTACTTTCCTTTAGCACTTCCTATGAACCCGTAGTGGCATCAGCATTATTCGTGGTTGTTAATTCCTCAGTGTTCTCACCAAATTCTTGTGTGTTTACTTACTCATGTAGAGCTCTCCGTGCTCTGACTAGGGGTTGTGGATTCCTCAGTGCTTATACTGGTTTCTTCTGTAGCTCAATCTGTAGTGCCCTTCAGTACTCTGTCCGGGTAGGTAGAGTAGATCTCCGCATGGTTTCACCCTGCCCAGAGTCGAATCCCTGTTCCTTGGTCTCGGAGACTGTTTGGATGGTTTTGAATTCAGTAGTGGTTATACTGCTTTCTTCTGTTCTTTCCAGTTCCGTAATGCCCAGGTACTTTAGAGTGCGTGTTGTCGATTCCTCAGTGCTCTCACTGCTTTCTGGAGAGCGTCCTGGTCCTGAAGGGCTCTCGGTGCTCGTTTGGGTGGTTGTGGTTTCCTCATTGCTTTCACTGGTTTCTTCCGTGCTTTCTAGTCCAGTAGTGCCATCGGTACTTGCATGGTTGGTTGTTAATTCCACAATGTTCCCTATTCTTCTTTCTATGCTTTCCACTCGTGTAGTCCTCCCTGCAGTACTTTTTGCTTCTTAGTGGTCACCACATTCTCAGTACCTGACTTGCTTTCTTACTCGTGCCTTCTGTATTGTACTTTCAGTATTTGACTTGCGTGTAGCTGTCAGTTCTCAGTGCTTCACACTTCAATGTGCTTTCAGTCCTGTAGTGCCCGATACTTGGCTTGGTGTCAACTTCACTGTTCTCACGCTTTCCTTCTGTGCTTCCCATTTCCTGTACTGCTCTCAGCATTTGATTGTGCAGCTGCCGATTCCGACAGTTACTACTTTTCTTTGATTCTTAGGTTCTGTATTGTCCTCAGTAATTGCTTTAGTGCATTGTCGATCTTCAGATTATCACCTGCTTTCTTGTGTATTTTCAGTCTTGTAGTGTCATCTGGTACTTCCTGTGGATATTGCTTGATTCCTCAGTGCTCTCACAGTTTTCTCTATGTCTCCAGTCCCTTAGGCTCTCGGTTTGCTTTATTGGTTGTCGATTCCCAATGCTCACACTGCTTTCTTCTGTATTTCCAGTAGTGTAGTCCTTCGATATCTTGGTGGCTAAGCATTTCCTCAGTATCTTAGTTGATTTTCTGTGCCTTCCATTTCCTGTATTTATTTTCTGTGTATTTGACAGCGTGAATTTTCGATTCTTCAGTGCTGTCACTGCTTTCTTGTGTATTTTTCAGTTCTGTAGTTCATCGTACTTCCTTGGTGGAGTGTTGATTCCTCAGTGCTCTCACTGTTTTCTTCTATGTCTTCCAGTCCTTTAGGGCTCTGAGTGCTTGCTTGGTTGGTTGTCGATTCCTCAATGCTCACACTGCTTCTGTTTTCCCAGCGTGTAGTCGCTTCGATACTTGCTTTGGTTTATTTCAGTATGATTGTTTTTTCTGTGCCATCCATTCCTGTATTTATTTCAGATTTGATTGCTGTGACTGCTGTTCTTCAGTGCTGCTACTTGCTTTCTTTGTATTTTTTCTGTTCAAGTGCCACGTGCACTTCCTCGGTGGTGTGTGATTCCCAGTGCCTGACTGTTTTCTTCTGTGTCTTCCAGTCCTTTAGGGTTCTTGGTGCTTGCTTGGTGGTTGTCGATTCCCAATCTCACACTGCTTTCCTGTGTTTCCGAGTCGTGTATCGCTTATACTTGCTTGGTGGCCATTTCCTCAGTACTCTGATTGCTTTTTTCTGTGCCTTCCATTCCTGTACATTTCAATGTATTTGATTGCGTGACTGTCGATTCTTCTATGCTTGGCCACTGCTTTGTGTATTTTTCTGTTCTGTAATGCCATCGGTACTTCCTTGGGTGGTTGAGTTTATGCTCTCCCAATGTCTACTGTTTTCTTCTGTGTCTTCCATACCTTTAGGCTCGGTGTGGTCCATTTCCTCAGTCGAATGATGTTTCTAGCACCCCGATACCATTCCATTGATTCAGATTCTCCAGGTAGCACATGCTTTCTTGTAGATTTGTTCTGTAATGCCATCGGACTTATTTCCGGTTGTGGATTCCTCAGTGCTCACCTGTTTTCTCATGTCTTCCCAGTCCTTAGGCTCTTGGTGTTGGGTGGTTGTCGATTCCTCAATGCTCACACTGCTTTCTTCTGTGTTTCCGAGGTCGTAGTCGCTTCTGATACTTGCTTGGTGGTTGACCTCAGTACTTGATTGTTTTTTCTGTGCCATCCATTCCTGTATTATTTTCAGTATTTGATTGCGTGATTGCGATTCTTCAGTGCTGTCACTGCTTTCTTGTGTATTTTTCTGTTCTGTAATGCCATCGTACTTCCTTGGTGGTTGTCGATCTCAGTCACTAACTTGTTTTCTTCTATGTCTTCCAGTCCTTTAGGCTCCCGGTGCTTGCTTGGTGGTTGTTGATTCCCGCACTCACACTGCTTTCTCTGTGTTTCCGAGTCGTGTACAAATGCTTCGATACTTGCTTTGGTGGTTGCCATTTCCTCAGTACTCTGATTGCTTTTTCTGTGCCTTCCATTCCTGTATTACTTTCAGTATTTGATTGCGTGACTGTCGATTCTTCAGTGCTGTCACTGCTTTCTCGTATATTTTTCTGTTCTGTAATGCCATCGGTACTTCCTTGTGGTTTACGATCTCTCAGTGCTCTCACTGTTTTCTTCAGTGTCTTCCAGTCCTTTAGAGCTCTCGGTGCTTGCTTGGGTGGTTGTCGATTCCTCAATGCTCACACTGCTTGCTTTCTGTGTTTGAGTCTGTGTAGTCGTTTGATACTTGGTTTGGTGTTGCCATTTCAGTACTCTGATTGCTTTTCTGTGCCATCCATTCCGGTATTACCTTCAGTATTTGATTGCGTGACTGTCGATTCTTCAGTGCTGTCACTGCTTTCTTGTGTATTTTCTGTTCTGTAATGCATCGGTACTTCCTTGGGTGGTTGTCGATTCCTCAGTGCTCACACTGTTTTCTTCATGTCTTCCAGTCCTTTAGGGCTCTCGGTGCTTGCTTGGGTGGTTGTTGATTCCTCAATGCTCACACTGCTTTCTTCTGTGTTTCCGAGTCGTGTAGTCGCTTCGATACTTGCTTTGGTGGTTGCCATTTCCTCAGTACTCTGATTGCTTTTTTCTGTGCCATCCATTCCTGTATTACTTTCAGTATTTGATTGCGTGACTGTCGATTCTTCAGTGCTGTCACTGCTTTCTTGTGTATTTTCTCTTCTGTAATGCCATCGGTACTTCCTTGGGTGGTTGTCGATTCCTCAGTGCTCACACTGTTTTCTTGTCTTCCAGTCCTTTAGGGCTCTCGGTGCTTGCTTGGGTGGTTGTCGATTCCTCAATGCTCACACTGCTTTCTTCTGTGTTTCCGAGTCGTGTAGTCGCTTGATACTTGCTTAGTGGTTGTTCATTTCTCAGTACCTGATTGCTTTCTTTTCTGTGCCTTCCATTCCTGTATTACTTTCAGTATTTGATTGCGTGACTGTCGATTCTTCCAGTGCTGTCACTGGTCTTTGTGTATTTTTCAGTTCTGTAGTGCCATCGGTACTTCCTTGGGTGGTTGTTGATTCCTCAGTGCTCTCACCGTTTTCTTCTGTACCTTCTAGTGGTTTAGGGCTCTCAGTATTTGTTTGCGTGGCTGTCGATTCCTCAGTGCTCTCACTTCTTTCTTGACAGCGTCCAGTTCCTGTAGGGCTCTCCGTGCTCTCTTGGTTTGTTGTGTATTCCACAGTGTTTTCACTGCTTTCTTTTGAGCTCTCTTCATTTGTAGTGTCCTCTCCACTTTCCTGAATACTTGTGGATAACGTACTGCTCTCACAGTTCAGTTCAGTTCTTTGTTTGTCCTTCTTTTCCTTTTTCTTATTCGGATGCCATGTTCTCTTTGGGTTCTGAATGAAAAAATAAATCAATAACATTTGTTATTTACCGAAGAATTTTCATTGAGTTAACCGAAAAAACAGTTTTGCAAAGAAAAAAATTATTTTGCAGATATCGTAAAATTTAAATTCTGTTTTGCCAAATGTTAAGTTAATGCTCGTCACTTGAATACAATTATAAATAACTTGACTACTTTCTTCGAGTTATGATTGCAACATACATCACTAAGCCTTAACCCACAAGGCAACCAATTTGTCTAAACTCCTCATTTTTACTAGAAGACTCTTCAGAATTTAATTTAAAAAGAAGATTTGAAATCAGAAATATCAATATTTGAATAATAACTTATTAGCAAGTATTTAACCACAACTAATCCCAGCTATATATATATATATATATATATATATATATATATATATATATATATGCTTCTACATTTATAATTTTTAAATGATATGAAAATTGATAAAAAAAATAAAGAGCTATTGCAGACGACGCCTTCATAAACCAAGGTTTGCGACTTCTACAGAATCGCGTAGTTAGCAGAAGTTAAAAGTCATGAAAAGTTCGGTACGTGCTTACGGAAATTTCTTTTATATTGCCAAATTCTACAGAGCTAATTAATAATAAATATTTCCAAATTCACATTATTTTAAAAAACCAATTTTGCACAGTTACCGAAGGTTTTGGTGCCGTCGTTATTTTCCTATGAGGTGTTCAATTTAAAACAGATCTCGTTTAGCTATGAAACAGAATTAATCAATCTGAAACAGATGTACAGACCCTACAAAATGACCCTTTAGAAAATTATTTTTTTAACAGAAAATACTACAGTGGATGCCGCTTGTAGTGATCGCTTTGGCTTTCACCCAAAGTGATGATTACATACAAAATGCGTTAAAAATACCACGATCCCCGGACATAACGCCATTAGACTTTTACTTGTGGGGTTATGTGAAGCAACATGTGTACAGTGAACGTATCAGCGACATTAATCATTTAAAACAGAGAATCACGGACGTTATTAACTCTGCTACACCAGACGTCCTTACCCGTGTGTGGGAAGAACTGGACTATCGTTTAGATGTGTGTAGGGCAACAAATGGAGCCCACATCGAATTGCGCTGAACAGGTATGCAAACCTGGAGCGTTTTCCTTTTATTTTGTGCAGATGTCACATGTCTATCTTGTTTCGTTGCTTTCCTATGACCGGTCAAAAGTGAACCATAACTTTACGGACACACTGTAATACAAATCTATAGATATGCAAGGATAACAGAAAAACAGACCACGCAACATTGTTGGTATGTTCTGATTCATTTTAAGAAAAGCGACATAATGTACAGAATGGAAAAAATTATTTATATTTATTTTTTAAAGGTTTTTAAAAAATTTTTTCGAAAAGTAATGTTTTTTTTCAGGTATTCGTTGGATAAACCATTCATATAAATAATGCTCATCAAAAGATTCAGCACAGAATATCTGATATTAAAGTACGAGGGGCTTTCAGAGCTTTTTTGGGTAGATAGTGGTTTCTCTTCCAACACCTCTTCATTCTCATTGTCCTCGTCCCCATGTCCTATGAAGTCATGTCCTCGATTCATGCATGTTTGAAATAGATACCCGTTTTGAATGATTTTCGTAAGTTGTCGCTTGTCGAAATTTACAGATAACGTATGCCAGTTTATAAAAATAGTCACGTTAAAACTTTATTATCAGTTAATTATCTCAGAATAACCTGTATCGCATCAAAACGGGTTTCTTGTGTTTAAATTCTTTTGTTAATGTGGTTTGTATCTAAATTCTTCTCATGTTTCAAAAATATAATTTGAAATAAATTATATTTTCCCAGTTTTCCCAGTTTTTTCTGTGGTTTTTCAGCTCCCTCCAAATTTGATTCAACGTTGATCCAGGACTCATTGTCCTCTTCGGAAAGGTCGGAGGGCTTTTCAATGACATTAGGACCAGCTTCTTGTTTGATCCTGATTGAAGCTCTAAGGTGAAAGCAGCTCCTTATGGTAATGTCCTGTCCGACCATCGAAACTGATCCCTACAAGCGAATTGTCGATCATTAGAACCGGCAGATTTTCTATTTCTTAACTCTTTGAACCCGGCTAAAGTGAGAATTCAAGTGCCTCAAAAACCGGAGTAAGTTTTCATTCATGAAGTCAGAAGGAAATCCTCCCTTTCTCTACAGAAATTCCAGGAGGACGACACCCTCGGTTGCGCGATCAATTGTCAACAAAGAAAGGAACTAATTTTCTCCGGTAAAATTCACCCAGGTGCCCGAAACCGCCTGAGTCCGGCCTATATCGAATGAGGCGGTTTGAGGCGGGATAGGGCTCATAGGGTTAAATACGGAAGATACGGTCCCTACAAGCGGCGACTACTTCTTGATCACGGGACACCTCGCCCCTGGTTCCGGAGACGAGTCCATTGTCAGGATGTCAGGATAGTGCTGAGGGCCCGTGAGATGTTCTTGTACTATATATATATACACTTTCTCGTACATCGATGATTCCATCCGGAGGGTAACCAAAATTGGCAAGACACTTTAGATGGCGTGGTTTCATGCTGCCGCAGACTTGGTGGGCTCTAAATTCTAACAGATATTGACAAGCAGAAAAAAAGAGAAAAATAAAAATAAACAGGACTAAACCTGTGGAGATTGTTAATCTCCTGATAAATAGAATGCAGGAGACCTAAATTTTCCTCTCTGTTTAAAATTGTGGACAAATTGTCTTTATCGTAAATTAGTTTTTTTGCATACTTTTCCGTGAATGGTCAATTCACTACGTAGTGTAAAGTATCTCCCACGGCGCCACAAGGGCATTTGATGTTCAAGCTTCTCCCAAACCGTACAAAGTAAGCTGGGAATCTACCACGTTCACTCAAAAATTGTACAATAAAATGACTAAATTTTTTCGTATGAATTGAAACCGCCGGTATTAGTTTTTCTGTATGTCTGCCGTTTTTTGTTGTGGACGAAGCCCAACGCTCTTGCCAAATCTGTATTTGCACATTGGAAATTGCATTTTTTAAATGTTTGAAGGATTTCTTTCGATTTTTTTCAATGTTAGGTCTCGTTGTAACTTTTTTAGCATAACTATCAGCTGTTTCATTCCCCTGAATTCCAGTGTGAGCTGGAATCCAGTGGAGTGTAATGGATTTACAAGCGGCGACTACTGTAGTATTTTTTTAAAGAGCCTGATTGAAGTGTAGCAGTGAAACTTAAAGGATATTATGGTTCTCGTCTCTGTGAATTACCATCACAGATCTTGGCATGTCTTTAACATACAGCTTGATCCAATCCATATACTGAAAAATATCCGTCAGGGTGTCCGGCTCTTTCGGATTGCAGTCCGGCGCTCCCAGTGACATGATGCCCAAAGCGAAATATTCAGTCCCAACTTTCTTGAATACACTCGAACCAGATTCGACCTGAAAAAAAAGTTAAAATTCATGAATAAAAAGAAAGCAATAACAAATAAAATTTGAGTAAAACGAGGATATCACGGCTTTTTTAAAAGAGAAAACCCCAACTATTTACTGAAAAGGGGAAAAAATTCAATATATCTGATAGTGTTAAACAATGTTTTAATTATAAGATGAATTCACTGGAATTTAATGATCAGTTTTTAAAGTCTTGAGGAATGTTAAATGGGCTTAGTTTGAAACAACAAGGATCGTATGTCGTAAATCCTACATTCTTTATTTATTACACTACCCGCCTTCGGCGACCAACTTGTTCGCCGGGAATATGATTTCAATTGAATCTTGCATCGTTTTGTATTTATAGTTCTCTTAACAACGTAATTTTATACTTCATATTGTGGTAGATATGTACAAAAATGTGGTTCAATTTGTAGAACATAGCAAAATACATAAAATACATATTCGGTAAAAGTTTTATGTAAATATATTCAATAATTCTTGAGATATCGTGCTCAAAATATAAAAAAAATATTTTGAGATATAGAGCTTTAAAGATAGGCCATATTCAATGTTTACGTTGAAGAGTTTTAAATTGTTCAGAAAAGACAATGGAATAATATATATATATATATTTAAAATCGAAAATTTTCGAGGTTTAACAGTCATATGTCCCCTTAAAAAATAAAGAAACAGATTTGAACCTATACTCTGAAACACAGTAACATGATAAAGTTTTAGGCTTAATACTCTATCTTGTCTTTGTCTGGCTTGATTGCATCAGTCGTTGTATTTTGTGCGTAACGATTTTAACATCACGCAATTTGCAGAAAGAATTGCATCCTTTAAAAACGTTATCATATCAATAAAACATCCAATATTTTGAAAAATGTTTGTTGATAAACTGAAAAATCAAACTTTTATTTTTGCTGCGCCTCATGAGAGCTCTTAAAAAATTCAACAGAATAAATATTCGCAAGAGTTAATGAAATATTACTGATTATTCGCAGTCTTGCTATTTTGATACACGCCGTTATAGAAAGGAAAAGCATGGTGACAAAATTGTGTTTAAAGCTAAATTTGAAAAATATTATTAAAATTAAAGAAAAATTGGGAGGTAATAAATTTAGTGCTACTGAAAAGCAAATTTTTTGAATTTTAAAGTGGTGTAGAAATGGTTTTTCTGCGATAATATGCTCACATGTCATTGACGAAAAACGCCAAAATTTCGATTAAGTTTTAATTAATTGAAACTATAATTAGAAGTTTGAAAAACCTTTTCTTAGGAAGTAAATGATTACCACATTTGGTACCTCCAGGGCCAATGGCCCGCACACTGTAGAGAGTTTTGAATGATTTTCGTAAGTTGTCGCTTGCCGAAATTTACTGATAACATAAGCCAGTTTATAAACATTATAATGTTAAAACTTTATTATCAGTTAATTATCTCAGAATAGCCGGTATCTTGTCTTTAAATTCTTTTGTTAATATGGTTTGCATCTAAATTCTTATTATGTTTGAAAAATATAATTTGAAATAAATTTGTGACGTCCAATAAAATAAATACCACGCAAGACTCATTCTTTGAAGCCTCGGAGACAGCACATAGAATGCGTCGTTTTTTGGATCTAGGAGACCTGCACCTCCTTTTCGCAACGAGTTTCATTTTGTCCACATTTAGGTTTGCCGGATCTAAAGAAAAACAAAGGACACTTAAGAGACCTTCTACTCAAAAATAACTTTTGTCATCATGCTCAACAAACAATAAAATAGAATTACACACAATAACGAATAAATTAAACCCACTGCAAGAATTAGAGATTCGAGATGAAATTTCAAACGCAAAAGCATTTTGACACATAAATTTACATTCAAAAAATAAATACAGTATATTCTTTATTATCCGTGCTCATTCCGGACTCACAAAAAAATTTAAATAGAAACATTTTCACGCATATCATGCATGTAAAAATCGATGTTGATGTTCAATCGAGCGATTCATTCCGTGAAACTAGTGAGCCGTGACGGTGGAGGCTAAAGAATAGATGTTTTTTCTTTCTCCACGTGCTATCTCTACCGGCTCAACCCCTAATTTTCCGAGAAATGAATCATCCACATCCTGGTAGCTCATTCTCGTATGAACACGCTTCTCCCGACACTTCATTCTTTAACTTCTTCGTAGTCTTTCACTTTCGAACGTGTTCCTTTAGTTTTTGCGTCTTGTTTATCGTCAGTTAGTAGCGTGAAATTTTTTACTTTTAAAAATGAGTGGTGTGAAACGAAAACGAAACGTTTTAAATGTTAAACAAAAATTAGAAATCCTTCAAAAACTTGAAAATGGAGAATCAGCTAGTAATGATGCAGAATATGTACTAAATGAGAGAAATACAATTTCTCATTCTGCTGCTCTACAATCTGTGGAAACTTTGTTAGATTATATGGGACAAAGAGGATTTGATTACGGTGACATTACTGCGGTTCGTAAAACATGTGTCGATATACGACAAGAGATGAACAAACAGCAGAAGCAAAGACTCATTACAGATTTTTTTAAAGCCGCAAATATTAAAAGGAAAATTTCTAGTTTGATGTTACACAGCATGCAAATGTAAGTAATTTTTATATTTTTGTACTGATGTTGATTTTTTCTTTAATAAAAAGGAGTTTTCGGATTATC
This sequence comes from Araneus ventricosus, assembly GCA_013235015.1. NCBI lineage: Eukaryota > Metazoa > Arthropoda > Arachnida > Araneae > Araneidae > Araneus > Araneus ventricosus. The sequence continues at coordinate 23,610 of BGPR01014290.1, read as the reverse complement.
CGTGTTTTCCTATTGTCCGTGCGATCCCTCCCGGTGATTAACCCAGATAATCGGGAGTGCACTGTAGCTGTATTTGTGAACAAGTAAAACTGAAAATAGGGGTTGTGCCTAGATAGGGTTAAGAAGCTTTCAGTAAGCTTAGTAAGTTTCTGCAGGTGTTTGATTGGTTTTGACAGGATGTGTATCATTTATTTATCCAAAACTGAAAACGTCATGCAAATAATCTGGTTATTATAGTTTTACTCTTAGAATGTTGAAAACAAGTGTTTAAAAGACAATGCATAATTTCAAGGAAGCTACTGGTGATATTGATCTAAAGAGGATTGTGTATAATATTTCTGTTGTCATCCCTTTTCCTCAACAAATACAGCGATGAATAAGCTGGCAGTGGATACGAGTTTTTACCCACTTCTGATAAGCATACTCAGTTTAAGTTAAAATGTGTTTTTAATGCATACCAGCCTACTCACCCAAGGGGCTTAGAGTGTTCAAAGGTCGAAGGGAAAAACACATATATATTTCAAATCATTGGCAAAACCAGAAGACCAGTCACCCGAGCCTCAACCATTGGACCGATTTCAACAATTTTTACTTCATATGAAAGCTTATGACATCTAGATATGCCATCAATGGTTGTCTGCTCCTCATCACCTCTATTTTTGAGAAAAATCGAAAAAACACTACTCCACTGTACATTTTCTATCTCCTTCAGACAGTCCCCGAGTCCCACCCACTAAATCGATTTCGACAATTTTTATTTTATATAAAAGCATATGACCCCTAGAATGCCATCAGGTGTCGTCCGCTGCTCACCACCCTCCATTTTCGAAAAAAAAGCTCTACTTCACTCGACATTCTCTATGGAGATAAACATTGACAGAGTCCCTCAACTCCAACCACTGGACCTATTTCGACAACTTTTATTTATATGAAAGCTTATGACGTCTAGATGCGTCATTAATGGTCGCCTGCTACCCACCACCCTCCATTTTTGAGATATATCGCAAAAATAACTTTGTCAGAGTCCCTCAGCCTCTACAACTGCCAATTCTCCGATTTCTTTCGAAAAGTGGCAAACATAGCCACATGCTATTATTATTACGGGCGAGCAACTGGTCGCTGAAGGCGATTACTTCTAGTTTAAAACTTAAGTTAAAGAAAATTAAAATATCATGGGTATTACGGTGAATTTGTAATCTAGCAATAAACGAGACTTAACGAGCTTTCTCAATGCTATTTTGCCGCGTGTTTTCAGACTAACTAAGCATTCATCAGCCTGAGTTGCATGCAGCAGTTATACAGTGTGTGCTATTTGTTTGAGATGTTGTGAAAATGAGCTTTAATAATAAAAATTATGGAAGGCTGTCTTTTTCAAACAGCCGCTGCGTAAGACTACTTTACTCGCGTGACTCTTTTTCGGTTTTCAATTTTTTTGTAACTTCTGTTGTTACCCTTTATCTCTAAGATAAGACATTAGTTATGTTTTTAACATATGTGGTTACCGAGATATAGAGGATCTCCCATACAACGTTTTTTGTGGCGTTTTGGCGTGTGAATCAAATTCCTTCCTGAGAGCCCAATGGGAGGAACGTAGTGCTACGTAAAAATCTACTGAGCGTTCCTTGTCATTTTTATAAATATTATAAACGTCATGAATGCGTAGCTCCTTTATACTTTTCTTTCTATTTTAAAAATCTAACCTCTAATAAAGAGGTAACTTATATAGACTTTCCAGGAGTTACTAAATCTAACAATATTTTTGCATTAACTACCGAAAATGATAAACAAAAGAATTCAAGGTGATTATATTCTAACATTAAAATATTGTGCACAAAGAGGCATTACTAATATAATAGCCCAGATCTCTCGGTAACGCTCTGACGTCACCAACAATAAAACTCGCTCCATAGCACTGCGAGAAGTTAAACAGCATTGTTTCATTGTTGGAGAACCTAAATTTCAGTCATTTTAAATTTAAAAGAGTAATTATCGTTCCAATTTCAAATTTAATACCTCTAAAATAGTGAAATAAAATTTGTTATCTATTGATATAAAATTTATCTCGCTATGATCAACAGTTCCCGAGAAATTTTAAATTATGTTAATCAAATATTTCAAATTAATTTCCGTTTGTTAATAGAAAGTAGTAAATTACGTCAGTGGTATATTATCCGCGTGATATGGTTTAGACGCCACTATGCATCTAATTATTGAGTGCAATCGTGATGATATAATTTGATAATATTTTTTGGCAACGTCAAAATTTACACAAACAAATCTGAAGTACGAGGAAAATTGTTAAACAATGAAAAATACTTCACACCGGATGTTGTTTACCAAGAGGTTTTTTGAATAAAGAAATATGTAAATAATATGTAAATAAAAAAATATTTCCTGTCTTAAAACATATGTTTATTTTATTTCTTTTCAATCAATGTTAAACACTTCTCTCGCATATATATATCTATTTTAACACGTCAGATTTGAAGGGAAATCTCTCGAATGAAGAGGCAAATTGCACCCGTTAAACTATGACGGGTGATTTTCTAGTTGTACCTAAAGAAACACATCAACAAATTGTCTTATCTATTTTGTGTAAAAATTTGACGAATATTTAAATTCAACAACGCAACAAGACTAAATAATCTTTTTCTGTTTTTGGAGGGAGGAATGGGAAGTTTGAATGTGCAAAATTTCTCACGGATTTACTGCTTTATATATAAAATTAAATCTATAAAGAAACTAAAAACATTTTACCTAATGCAAAAATGAATAATAAATTAAATGAACTAAAAATAACATATTAAAAGTTTTAAGAAGATCCAATGAATGTTTTCCTCCATTTGTTGCTAATTGGATGGTTTACTGTAATATGCTTGCCTAACCTAAGCCCAGTGGTGCGCAAACTGTTTTCATCTCCGACCCCCTCACTTTGTATAACATTTTTTCGCGTTCCCTCTGGGGGTTGCGAACACGTTTTTTTAAGAAAAGCCTTATATTTTCTATTGTCAAACTAGCCGCCTTCGGCGACCAGCTTGTCCGCCGGGAATATAATTTCAAATGAATCTCTTATGCATAATTTTATATTTTAAGTAATTTTTAACTTCAAATTTCGATTGACATTTATTCCTTATAAACAAAATATTTCTCTTAATCGTATTGCAAACAACATTATTGATGACCTGTAAAAAGTATTGTTCTACATTTTATGTCAACATTTCAGTCAGTCATTTTGCGTAATACATTTAGAAAGTAATTATATTTGGATAATTTTTTCTGCATTACGCAAGAAGTGCACAAAAAAAGTTGGGCGGAATTTAATCAATTACAATGAATTTAAAATAGCACCTTTATCTTTATTATTAAAAGGCTTTATACTTAATTTAGAAATTCCTATTGATTGAGAGATGAGCTTTTTAAATTCTTTCCTTCTAGCCGCAAATCACCAACAATGGCTGCTCTTTCATTGTTGACAAATGACCTCATAGCGTATGTCCCCTCTCCACCCCGGGCTCTGAGGCAACCGAATTCGCGCTCTAGCTTGGCTCAGAGAGAAGACCTGTTTGCTCCCGCCCTTCCTTCCTACCTTTGGTCGAAAAGAGAAACGGTCTCCTTGAGCGACCTTGACCGCAGTTAATAACAATTTAAAACCTTGTAAAATTAAAAGTAATTATTGCACAGTACGCATACTAATATCATTGGAAAGATAATTTTTTGCACTTTACAGTGGTATAAAAATCATTTTCATGCGATTGTTCTTTCGGAAGTGATTCAGGAAAATATGGCCGAAAACGGTCAAAATTTCTTTAACATTCCCACCCTCCAAAGTATACCTGTACCAAATTTGGTAGCTCTAGGTTCAACGGTCTGTTCTGTATACCGCCAACAGACAGACAGACATTCATCTTTGTTAATATTGTCAAATAAATTTCTTCAAATTTAGCGACCCACAAAAAGTTTATCGTGATCCCCAGAGGGGTCGCGACCCATGGTTTGCTTACCACTGTTCTAAGCCAGTCATTTTGCATATTAGACACACAATTACTTGACTTCAGCTTCTTTGAAGCTTTTAAATTTAAGGGTCCTGTACCATGATATTCCTCGACAGAGTCTTACTTACTGTTTTGGCTTCTGCTGCGTCGCGTCCATTCTGCGCGTACCACCTTGTCTCCCACTGCAGCGAAATTTTTATGAGGCAAGCATATGGGCCTGGCAACGTCATTACATACCAGAGGAGTCCTCAGTTCCAGAAGAGCGATATCGTGCATGTTTGTTTCAGTGGAAAGGAGCGGGTGGTGAATGATTCTGGTAATACCCTTCGCCTTCAGATCTGGCCTGTCTTTGTTAAAAAGAATGTCAATTTGAAGGCTGCTCTTTGGCATAAAGCACACTTTTGGCATGGGGGCTCTCTTGCAAGATCTGTATTTTCGCATTTCTTCTCTGAAACATCAAAAAAGCTTAAGTTGGAGGAAAAATTTTAAAAATAGTGCATGGCTATAAAATGTATTAGAAATGATGTAAAAGAAAGACCAAAATGTTTTGAGATATTTCTTTGATTCCCTCAAAGCAATGAAAATGTATCCTTCAGAGGGATTTGCTTTTATACATTTATGGAGGTTGCATTTAATTTTGTTTACTGGATGGAAGCGTTTCTAAGGTCCACAGGATAAGCTGGGAATGTAGATCATAGTTTGGAGTCATAATGAGATGACGAGGATGACCTTTGTTCATAGTTAACATATGATGAAAAATTTAATAAGCACCAGCTTAGTTTAATTTTTAACGTCCCGTTTTGAAGCAGTAGGAGAGCTATTTTGGGACGGACCTTGTAATTTTGAAGCAGTAGGAGAGCTATTTTGGGACGGACCTCGTAAT
>BGPR01014290.1:0-18725 GCA_013235015.1 Araneus ventricosus | reverse complement strand
GAAGCAGTAGGAGAGCTATTTTGGGACGGACCTCGTAATTTTGAAGCGCGGTCAGATGATGAGAGTGACACCTGAGATGGCACCCGGTCTCTAGACTTCCTCACCACTCCAACGGGTAGACGTTTGATCAATATGTATTAGTTAATATGCAAAAGGCCCCATACACAGTGGATCATCAGTGGAATCGGGTTTCGAGCCTGGGACCCTCCGACCCCGAAGTCCAGACCTTACCCGTACGCCACCACAATCCTTAATGAGTACCAGAAAAACTTATATGGTATTTGTTCGCCGGAATTAGATCTCGATCTCGCGGCGCCCTTTTGATGTAAGTACCAAAATCTGTTATTATATCCTCAGATAGGAAACTGGTTAGGTTATAATTTACTATAAATGTTTTATTAAAATTGTTTAAAGATAAGGTTAGTGAGATTTTTTTTGTTATAGTTTTAAGGGCAGTTGGGACCCTATGTCCGAAAATGTTAAATTGGCCATTTCGATGTACCTTTTCTCAAAATCTGTTATAGATACATGTTTGAAATTTTTTATACAAGTAAAGTACATTTTTCTCATTATTTTAAACCGATTTGTTTTAAAAATTCAAAAATTTAATTTTTGCAAATTTTTTTTGTTAGAACAAATAATGTTTAATTTGCCAGTTCGATGTACCTTTTCTCAAAATCTGTTATAGATACATGCTTGAAATTTTTTATAGAAGTACAGAACACCTTTCTCATTATACTGAAATAAGCTTTTTAATATTTAATTAGACATACTGAAATTTTACCCTATTTTGACACAAAAAAATGCAAAAAAAATTAATTTTTGACTTTTGTTTAAAAATCTTAATACAGTGTAATGAAAAAAGCGAACTTTACTTGTATAAAAAGTTTCAAACATGTATCTATAACAGATTTTGAGAGAACGTACATCGAAATGGCCAATTTCACATTTTTTGTTTAGACACAAAAAAATTTGTAAAAAATAAATTTTTAAATTTAAAATCATTTCAATATGATGAGAAAGATGTACTTAACTTGTATAAAAAATTTCAAACATGAATCTATAACAGACTTTGAGAAAAGGTACATCGAAGTAACAGGGTTAGGGTTAACGGACTTTTTACTGTAACTTTCTTTTTCTTGGACTACAAGCAGTTGCCTAAATTGGACTGTTTAAATCAATGGGACTGCTACCGTATACTAGAGGAACAGCCCGGAAAGTAGTTATAATCAATAGTAGACATTAAAAGTGGAACAAGCCAATAAAAAAAATACAATAAAAGCATCGAGTGTTGGTTCAAATAGAAAAAAACTCCTAAGGGCACGTGGTTTTGTATCATTTGTGAAGAAACAAAAGAAGAAGAACTGATACGGCTCATAAAATGTCATACTTGGGTTCATGCAATGTGTGGTGGTGAGAATTTGAGAATCCAAAGACTACTTCTGTTTTAATTGTTCTAAAAGAAATTGGAGGAAGAAGTTGGGAAACCAGGAATGCATTCTAGGCCAACAGTTTCATTCACCGGACAGATGTTACAATTTTTTAAGTTTTTTTGCTATTTTAAAGTGTATTTGATAAAAAAATATGATTTCATAAAGTATATTATTTTAAAAATAAAAAGTATAAAATATTCTTCTAATTGTTTTTATTAAAATAACTTTTCTATCGATATATATTAAAAAATGTCCAGATGGTCCAAACTCGGCAGCCTCCCCTGTGATTATTTTATGTTACTTTTAGCAAATCATAACAATTAAAGAATATGAATTAAAGAAATCATAAAATTTTTTTAAAATTCGGAAGAAAAGCTTTAAGAAAACACCACTTACCTGTCGATGCAGTGCCCAGCCGTTAGGACGAAACTTGCCGATATGAGTGCGCCTGCGCAGATGAATTTTGACGTTCCTTTCATTACTATCCCAACCTGGTAGTAACAAGAATGAACTCAAATCAGACAGAGTTGCCTTATATGCGTATATTTTTATTTAGTGTATTTAAAATGATAAACTTTTCACCATTTCAAAGAAGGCAATTTAATAAGTAGAATTCTTGAAAAATTTTATTGAGTCTGAAATTATTCGTTTCGACAGTATTATAAAAGAAAAAGGTTACAGAAATTCATTCTTAGTTTCTTTTGGTATTAAAGCCCTTAGCTTTGTTAACACCAGTAATATTCTTTCTATCTGTACAGAGAGAATTTAGAAGAATTCTGCTTTTCTGAAAACTTTTATTTTACTGAAACTAATGCAAAAATATGTTCATATGAAAATGACAAAGAATAACATGTTATATTTAAGATCTACGAAAAACTTTGTGCTTTTTATCACATTTAATTTAATAATTTACTACTTTGTACCAATAATTATAGGTGTATTCTTTAGTGATATTTATATTACAAGTTATAAAACGATGTAATAAATTTTAAAAAAAATTTAAAATCAATAAATAGAGAACTCAGAAATTTTTGAAATGTCAATTAAACACCTCTAATTAACTTTTTGAAACTAGAAGTTCTGTAATTTGCAAAGGAAAACTGAAACCCAAAAATTCAGTTAAGTGAAAAATGAAAAGGCAAAATTGTGGATCTCCAAATAAATGAAGTATAAAAACTTTTATCTTCTAAAATTTCCAGAATAAATTCACATAATACAATTCATCATGTCTTTCATAGGATTCTTTTTTTGTAAAAAAAAACTCACAAAATATGGAACTTACTATCCATGGGAATTTTTTCTTCTTGGGACCTTGCCTTCATTAGAAATTGAGAATTTAAAAAAAAGTTTAATGTTTATTATACATTCTGATAAACTTTTTGAAACTCAAGAAATTTGAATTAACTGCAAGAAATGAAGATCAATCGAAAAATTTTTAAGTAAAAATTAAATGATATAAATGAAGTGTAAGTACTTCCAGTTTTCAAATGGCTGGAATAAATTATTTTAATACAATTCCATGCATAAGCAAGACATTTTTTATAAAATTGAGGCACAAAATGTAACTTACTGTCCATGGAAATTCAACCCTTTTGGGATCTTTTTACCTTTCATTAGAAATCCACAAACTGAAAGTAAGATATAAATGAAATAATCATTAGTTTTGTTTTTTCAAAGAAATGAGCAGGCGTTTGAGACATAATCAATCTTTTTTTTGTATTTTACTTTTACTACTTATTTAAAAAATACTCGTTATCCGGTCTCTCTGTTAATCGACCTTCCAGCAATGGCGTAAGCAGGGGATACTTATATTGTGACATTGACGTATAGGCAGACTCGCGGTAACGGAATCAACAGCCTAGACTAGTATCAATCTAAAATTTTTTTTAAAAAGTTACCTCGAATATCTTGATTATTGTAGATTACGTCACTTAATAATTTATATACAGAACATTATAGACGAGTAATATTGCATCAGGATGGTGTTTTGACAGCCTCTGCAGGTGAAATGACAGTCACATAGAGCAACGGTTCTACTTAAAAACCTGATTGAAAGTTCAACGAGTCCTCCATGAGCTTCCGCTCATCTCGAATAAAAAACTGAAATTTAGCCGATCAGAGAGCCACTACCTCCTCGAAAAGTAACAGAAGCGCTACAGCTTCAACGAGCTTCTCAGCTACACAACTGGCCGCACGGGACCCAGTTTACTTTAAAACCGATCCGGAAGATCTAGCGTACTCGAATAACGATGTTGATGATCGGAATCCTTTCAAAGGTGATCGCCGATCGAAAATCAACTCTTTCTTTCTACCCGCCGCAGGCTTCAAACCTCGTTTTCCAGAACAAGGTTCGTCCTAACCGTGAGGGTTGGCTGACAATCTGATGATGTCCGCCAGATGAGGTCTTCTTACTCAGTGCGATTGATTTCTGTCCAGTGACAGCTCTTGGCTATTAGCGGTCTGGTCTATCGATAGTCTGTCTCAGCTTCAACTGAGAAAGGAGCATCCATCACCCTTCTCACTGGAAGTTCGAAAAGGCCTTTTTGTGCCAAGTGTTACTAGGATATGGAGAAGAAACAGCTTCTTGTGCGAATGAATACTCCTTGTGAGCTTTCTTTCAGTCCAGGTGGCTACTTGCTAGAGGCTGATTTTAACACACGTCTGGAGTCCTGAATATGATCGTAATACATACTTATATCGTTCCTTATTAATTTAATGCAATTTTTATTTATACGATCTTTGTTTATATAAAAGTCTAATAAATACAGATTACCTAAATAAAATTTTACTTGATTTTTGTAAACCTACACGATATAAAATATGTACTGATGCACAATATAATACGCGCGCGCCGCTGGAAGGTTAACGCGAACCAGATGCCAGAAAATCAAACTGTGTATTCAATTTTGGATAAATATACAATTTTCTTTCAGAAAAAAGAGCATAAAAGTTGGCACTAGAACAATTCTTACAATGAATGGGCATGTAGAAGGCTCATTATCGGAGAGTTGATCTGTTACACTCAAGAAGCTATAAAGAGAAAAACAACGCAGTTTTGTTCTATTCTTAAACATTTAAACTGATGTGAGGCCACATGTCTGTATATTTCATAGGAAAAGTATGCCACTTGAAGGTGTCGAAAAGTTCATCGTTGTTGAAGGGGGGTGAATATTCTTTTTCATTCTTTTCTTTCTATCTTTTCTTAAAAAACATTGGAAAAATGCAAAAGAAAACAGAGAAGCTCAGCAATAATTAAAATGGAAACAACTAAAAATTTATCACACATAACAATCTTGCTTTTATGGTTATTTTTTTACAGTTTACTCGTATTGCAAATAACTGCAATGGAAATATCCTACAGATGGATACATTTTTATTTAAACTAGCTCCCTTCGGCGACCAGCTATTCGCACGTAATATTAAAACCCTGTGGCTATGCTTGCCACTTGGCGAAATAAATTGGCTGTTGTATAGGACGAGGGGCACTGCCAAAGTTTTATTTTGCGATATATCTCGAAAATGGTGGGTGGGGCCATGCGACCCTTGATGACATATCTAGAGGTCAGAAGCTTTCACATGAAATAAAAATTGCCGAAATCGGTCCAGTGGTTAGGACAAGTGGGCTGTCTGAATGTTTATCCTGGAGTGGAGAAGTATTGTTTAGCAACGGATTCCGAAACCCTCCGCGCTTTTGCGCATGCGCCGGGCGGAGTTATTTTCATCAAAATAGGGAGAAAGTGAAGAATGGAAGGGTGTTTACATTTTACTGAGCGTGATATAACAAAGAACTCTAGAAATGTTCTCATATGACTCATTGCCTGACACCCCTTTCCGGTGTAAAATCGTCCAAAAGTGATAGTCTCGGAATCCGTTTCTGAACAGTATGTTTTTCGATTTCTTTCGAAAACGGAGGGTGGTTGTGGTGGAGCAAGCGACCCCTGGTGACATATCTAGACGTCATAAACTTCCATATTAAATCAAAATTATCGAAATAGGTCCAGTGGTTGGGCTGGGGGACTGGTCTTCTGGTTTTGCCAATTATTTTAAATATATATATTACTCCTAATCAATGCAATTATTTCCAATATCAAAATTAAACTTTTTGCTTATAAACATTACTTAAGACCTCATAAGTTTGTTTTTGTAAATATAAAACAGTAAGTAACGGAAATCGAATCAAATTTTTTTCGAAATCTTTGAAGACTTTTCAAGCGTTTCACGTCACGTTAGTGATTTTTTTAAACTTGCATCTTGAAGTTTATGCAAGCATGAAAGGACATCAATGAGACATTTTTTTCAACGGAAAGAAATGAACGTCTCCTGTTGATAACAATCCCTTTTTCATAAAGATTTTCTAACTTGCCACAAGACTTCATGACTTGTTCTATTTTTACCACCTTGTCCTAGATTTTGATAGTGTATTTTATCATAATATCATAACAATCGATTGCTATACTTGCAGCCTTCAAAAAATAATTTATTTCTTCAGGACTTGTTTATTAGCTTAGAGCCATTCACAAGAGATAATTATCTTTCAACAATTAATAGTCCTTTAGTGAGGGTCGTTGTTTAAGGTTACACAGTACCCTAAAAATAACAAAAATATCGATTTTTTTTTTTGCATTTTTCGTTGCCCCATACAGTTAGAAAACTTGACTCCAAATTTTAGATCTGATATCCAAATAGTTTTAAAGATATTTGAAGTTTTCTGAATGTTGTCAGGCTCAAAATTTGACACCTGAGGGGGTCAGTTTCGTTTTCATTTTGAAGCATTTTTCTATTCTTAAAATTAATTAATTTAAAATATTTTGTGAATAAATCAATTCCTTAGGTGAAAAGGTTATTATAGCTTCAAAGTTCACTACTCAAATCGTTTCTGTTTGTTTATATTCTGCGTTCTTTTTGAGTTCTCATTACTACCAAACTGATATTCATAAAAATGACTTTTTCAATACCAATATTAATTTTACATCAAGTTTTTTTATTTAGAAGCTTTGCAGTGTAATAGTATTGTTTATTTATTTATTTTTCTGTTGAGAAAATGCCACGACCGAAACGTTCTGGAGTTGCTAAGAGACATAATGCTTTGAAGAGTTGGATGACTAATTACATAATATTTAAAATAATAAAATATATATATATTCTATCATATTGAGTTAAAATAGTGTTTTAGTGCATTTTATAAGTTGGGAAATAACACATTAAAAAAATTAGAGCTCTACAAGCATTATTAGTTTTTGTTTTATGCCTTTAAAAACTTTAAATGAATTTTTCTCAGACTTTCATTTTTGGTGATGCAAGTGTTTTCTATTCCCTAAGGCTTTTTTCTGTTCAAGATATAGTCTTGGAATTTTTTGCAGATACTTGCATATATATGCACTATAAGAATTAGCATGGATTTAGGCCTGAGATTTCTAGTTATTTTTTTTAAAAATGTCAAAGTTGATATTTTTAGAATTTCAGGTTTCTTTTACAAAAATAATTATTAAAAATTACAAAAAGAGTCAAATAATCAATCGCATGCTAACTTTCGTTTCCAAAAATCCAAGAAATATAAATCACTTGAAATAACTAAAAAATATTACAAATTAAGTCTTTTATAAGAATTTAAAAAACTTTAAAAATTTCAAATTTTTTTAATTTTAAAATAATAGTTCGTGCTAAAATGACTTTTTTAAATCAGAAACTATTTATTAACATAATCTTTAAAAAAGTAATTTATTCTTTTTAATACTACTGTCTCCAAAAAAATTTTCCAAAAAGGGTACTTTGTAGCCTTAACCCTCCGTTTGCAGCAAAATCTAATACGTACAACCAACTTCTTAATTGGAATATTTATTGGAGTGATTCTGAGACCAATGTGCGTGTGAAAGGATTCTTGCCCAACTTTGATATTAAATTACTTATTACTAATCAATCTTTAATTTATTTTGCAGCTAACCACGGCCCATTCCCATCATATCGCTTTAGGTTTAGGATTTTAAATAGTCCAAATTGTACTTGTGGAGGGTACGGCGACGACGATCACTTAAATTTGGCCATTCCTGCCGAACAGCATAAGCAGATCTGGTTTAAATCTTTGGCGAAAAATTGTTTACTTTTGAATTTTTTTTTAAGCTATTGGAATTTCAAAACAAATCTGCAATTCTCTAACTGCAGATTAAAAATTTTAGGTTTTTTCTTTAAATATGGTGATTAAGAACTTTTCAGGGGCCACTTCCTTTCGGAAAAGAAAAAGAAATCTTTGACTTTCTTATTAAATTAACATTTGTATATTAGTTTACTTACATTTTGAGGGGTTTTTTTGTTGGTGTTGTGGTGGTTCCCCTACACGAATAGTTCGTATTTGTTGTTAATGTTTTTCACATTGTATGAATATAAGTCTATTTTAAGGTATTATATATTTTATTATTTTTGAGGATTGTATTTTTGTTCTGTAGTTGTTATTTTATTGCATTTATTATATTTTATTATTTATTTTTATTTGTTATTTTATTGTATTTATTATTTATTTTTATTTGTTATTTTATTGAATTTATTATTTATTTTAATTTGTTATTTTATCGTATTTATTATTTATTTGTTTTTTTATTGTATTTGTTATTTCTTTTTATTTGTTACTTTATTGTATTATGTGGTTTATTGTATTTGTTATGTTTATACTGATTGTATTAGTTTAATGTTTGTACAATGTATCGTTTTTTTTACTCTTCCCGACCTACCGTAAAAACGCCCCATACCCTATAAGTGAGTGGGCAGGCTTGGGTAATAAATAAGTAAATACATACAAACAATGGTACGATATAACTTTCTAGCAAAAACTTGAGAAATGTGGTACACTGTGTATGTGGGTCTGGTGCATGCTAAGTCTGGTATAGAGACTTCTCCCATCGGTTTGACATGGAAGTTTGGAGAGGGGTGCCAACTCAGGTGTCATCCGCTTCATCTGATTGTGGTTCAAAGTTACAAGGTGTGCCCCTGAACAGCCTTGGTGTTGCTTCAAAAAGGGACAAGGATATAGCTAAACTAAAAGATCCTTCTGAAAATAACCACGCATTGTTTCAAACGGGCGTAAACACTTTGCACTCCGAAAAATAATAATATGTATAATTATACACGTGTAAATGAAAGGATTGATTTAGCGCTTTAGGAAGCTGAAAAATATTGTTATTAATTTGTTTCAATTTCTAAAAATTAATCAGTGTATTTTTGCTATTATATAGTTTTTATAATAAGCGCTATCCATCACTAATGTGTAAAAGATGCATCATTCAGAATGTCGGGATTGTCACGACATAAGAGTGCGAAGGGTAAATATAGCTAAATTAAGCTACTAATTTTAGGTGGTTTCTTTGAAAGTAAGTGCTAATTTATTTCCTGAAAATACAGAATCGGAAGTAAATAACGAATGCCTTTCTTACTTTTACATTTTTCTTCATCTGTTTTCGGTTTCTTGTATTTACCCTGAAAAAAACAAGCAGTTTTAGAATGAAGATTCAATAATAGATTTTTAAAAGAGCACACACTTTAAACACAACTTGATTATAATTTTCAGGCTTCTCTTACATTTCATTTGAATGTTCACAATAAAACACTAAGCATTTTAATTTGAAATCCGTAATTATGAAAACCTTTTGCAAAAAGTTGCTTGGAATTGTCTGAAGTTCTTTAAAGACGGGTCTTAATATTTTGTGCCATACTCTGTGATGTGACAAGTCTTTTTCATTAAACGAATTGCCATGATTTCTTTTATTAAGAAGTGTTGCAGATTGCATTAATTGTTCTCTAACCCTCTCAAACAGAGAGAGGCAGTCCAGGGCGGTCTAAAAATTTCCCTTTAACAGCGACGAAAGTCGGTCTGAGGCGGTTGGCTTCTTTTGAGGGGAGGGGAGGTTCTGAAATCGCTTAGGAGATAAGCGCGGTAGGGAGATTCCAATTATCCTTGCCAACCACAAAACCCATTTCCGTGCGCCTTATGGGAAGGTTATAGCTGGGGATGGGGTGGTGGAGTAGATAACCACCCAGGTTGGGAGAGTCCAATTCATGTCGCTTCCTCCCTCGAACTCCCGGTTTTAAAGGGGCTAGAAGAATAATGTCGCCTCTAAACTAAAGAGTTAAGTTACGAGATGGTATGGAAAAGTTTCAAGACTAGTTTTGTAGCATGTCAATGGATGGCGACACAACGCCGCATACACAGCCACAGGGAGCATCGATTTGCGTAGTTTGGTTGCGTTGGTGTTTTTGTCGCAAGAACCATTAACCGGTTAAGGACATAACCCGAGTTAACTCGTCCTAAATACTTTAGGTTTCAAAACAAGTCGGTCATTAAGTGGTTAAGTTGACCATACTGCTCCAGAAAAAATTGTAAAATCATGTCAATATAGAAGTATAAGTTTCCATAGTATAAAAATCAATGCAAAAAAAGTTTTCATTAAAACTGCACTATGCTTAAATAAGAGGATAAAATCTGATTGACTTCAAAAATGCAAAAAGATGAACATGTGGAGTTTCTCCATGTAATGTAGGTAATGGAATTGTAGTAGTATTGAAAAACGGTAGACGCCGAGTGTTAAAATTTGACCACTTTGTCAAGATTTGCTGGACAGACATAATATAGTTGCATTGTGATCACATTGGCACTTGTTCTTCGAGCAAAAAGTGACGGTGAGAAAAACTTGTTTGCCCCACACGTAGCCCAGTTAAAATAGTACGAGCTTTTCAATTCTGTAAAGAAGGCCAAAACTGTAAAGATGGTTTGACAGCATGAAGACATGTTTCAGGTCTTAACATTCCACTGCTCCTGCCATTTGGAGTAAAGCAACAATTTAATTTGCCTTCTTAAATCGCTATCATGAATAGACTATTTGTAGAAGTTGTAGTCGACTTAGCAGCCTTATCTACTTGCTCGTTACCAAGTATTCCGACATGAGAAGATATCCAACAAAGGTATATTATAAAACCCTGAGAAGCAACCCTTTCTAAAATACCTAAAACATTAAAAATCAGAGGATGATTATAAACATGAAAGGATTTAAGAGATTTTAAAACACTTAAAGAATTCGTGTAAACGATGAACATTTGTTGGATGCTATTAGAAATATGCGTAAGTCCGTGTGCCAGGAGACTTTGTACTGTGCATCGAAAGCTATGCAGCTCGTGCTCTTATGACCATGTCCGTTAGCACTTTTGGAATCCCAGCATGAACAAAGAGCGAATGTGAAATTTTGAGTGAAGCTCGACAAATCTGTGGTTGCATATGAAAAGGAAGTTAAGGCTATGCTGCAATAAGTTGTGCAAGGTATTTTGAGTGGCATGCGCTCTTCAAGAGTGGAAGAACATTATTGGAAGACGATTGGAAAGCAAATGTTAAGAAAGCTATTTTTATGAGAAGAAACAGAAGAGCCTGATTCCCAATATGCCAAAAAAGTTGATTTAAAAGATTGTTGTATGATGGCTGCTGACTCCTGGAAGCTAGTAAAATCCTCAACATTAAAGAAGTCTTGGAATAGCATTTTAAATAAAGAAAAAACTGATAATGGATCCGCAAAATCTGGCAATGAAAATGGGGATTGTAAAACAATGAAAGAGATGGGAAGAATCCTAAGTTATGAAGAAAATTAAATTAACGAGCGGTTAAATAATGACGCAGATTACCTTGGATGTCAGATTTTAAATGATGATGAGATTGCGGATGATATTCAAGATGAGAAAGAAATTGGGGAAAATGAAAACGAATGCTCTGAAAATGACCCAGGTCCATCAGATTAGGAGGCCTTTGAATGTTCGGAAACAGCTATGAAATGGCTCGAACGACAAGAGACCGCTGATCCTATTCCACTAACGTATTTAGAAGAATTCGTGATATGGCAGCATTGAAAGTAATGTCTTCTTTCAAGCAGAAAACATTCGAAGGCTTTTTTGCTTAAATTTTAATCCCCGCTGTTTCAGAAAATGATAAAAAGGGAAAAAATTAAAATCATAAGAAAGAAAAAAAAAAAAGATGAAAAAGACAAAAAGATAAAAAAAACAAACAAAAAAATTTTTTTAACACGCCAGCAACTGACAGCTAACAGTCCTAAGCCTGGATTAAAGGGTGAAGGAAAATTGTGCACACGCAATATTTTTCAACCTATACTTATAAACTACTAAATTGGATAGAAACATTAATTTACTGCGTTAAAAAACCGTTACACATGAAAATATATATATTCCAACCATTTAAGTATAGTCGGGAACTTCCCTTAAGTTGTTTGTGAATTATCCGAACTTTTTCTTATCTGAACTAGGGTCGGTCCCGACAGGTTCGGATAATCGCCGCTCTACTGCATTTGTAGAATGAAAAACGGAGACAGGCATATAAGAAAATATGAATCCCAAGCAATATCTGGTTATCAGCTAGCATGCATTTAAAGAAATAACAAGCAATTTAATCCCTAATAATTTCATGAAATGAAGAAAATGTGTCATCAGAAAATATGTTTAGAATCAGCCTTTAATGAACGTTAGTTATCGAAAAATTTTAAAATTATGAAAACACAAATATAATGAACATTCATGTATACTTACATGCGATTGGAAAAAAATGAATTACATTTATTCTTAATTTATATTATTGTTTTTGGGACTAGATGAAACTTTCATTTAAGAACATTTCTTAATAAGGAAGTGAGTTGATAGACAATATTCTATTCCGAAACAATCATTTACATTATCGTTAATTTAAGATGTATAAATGACTTTTTGTATATTTTCATACTATTTAAATGAAAACATAAAAAATAATATGAAGTTAGAGACAGATTAAAGTTTGTTATATTTTTTTATGGCAGAAAATTGATTTCAAAGGCCATGCATATTAAGTGAGAGAAAAATGCATTTTTAATGCTTTCTTTAAACATCTTTTATCGTAAGGCTAAAATTGAAAATATTTTCAAAACGGTCCAAAATAATTACTCAACATAATTATTTTGAAGTTTTCTGTATTATAATATGTGTCGTTTAAATAATGTTCAGTAAAATTTCGAAAACTTAAAAAAAAATAAAACTAACAAAAATGAAAACAAAATAAAAATAAACTAATTAATCGAATTAATTTACATTTTAATAAAGATCTTGAACCCTTTAAAGAGCAATTTTTTTAGTAATGGTACAATAAAATAACTTTGGGATTGAGATTAATTTAAGAAATTCGTTTAGCTTATTGGATGACATTATTTTTTGGCCAATTAAAAATTAATCATCAAGTCAAGACACTGCGTATAGTTTGAGATGAAAAACAGGAACATCTAGATTTTTATTTCATCTACAAATTTGCTGAAAACTTACGCAATCCTTAAAATTTAAAAAATTGATGAATTTGGAGGGAAGTACACCTTCCACGGCCTTAGAATGGGTTAAAACGAATTTTTGAAAATTAAAAAATAAAATTGTTAAGATTTCTAAATTTCTACTCGAAAGTACGTGAAAAAATCACATGCTTTCATAGCAATCATTCTTATTTGCACAAAATTTTAACACGCAATATATTTTAAAAGTTTATCATACTTACAAATGTAACAACGCTACTTGATATTAACCAAAAAATAAAAACAAAATATAGACGACGATAAATCATAATTAGTACTTTATATTATATCAGCCCGATTTGCACTCGTACAAACTACGATTGAAATCGATATGTTTGATTTAGAGTTGCTTTTGAAGATCAAATACAAAAATAATGAGAAAAAATAGCACTGATGAAACATAACTGTTGAATTTACAATCAAACGCTCACTTTACTCAACATCTGCTCTAATGAATGTCAAATAAATATATCCGGAATAATTAGAAAGTGAATAAAAATAATAACCTCTAACATTTCGTCGAGAAGAACGTCAAGAATTATCATTTTTTTTAGAATCTCACGGATTTATTTAATATATAATTTTTCATCATCGTCAACAGTTTCGTAATCTATGTTTTTTGAAAGTAAGAATTGAGGACGTTATTGGGGCTAATTTTTGTGTAATGACCAGAAAATCAATTTCCTTGCCATCTAGCACACAGACGTGTTAATAATGTAATTTATGCCAATGAATTCAGTGGAAGGTTTTGCTAAAAAAAATAAGTAATATCCGATTTTCCCAAGTCATCAAAATTCCGCTGTCATTGCATGCCTTTTTCAAAATTGTTGCCATTAGTTTTTAAATTAAAAAAGGCATTGCCAATTCAGTCCATTCAAAATATATTCCAACTTCTAAATCAATTAAAGTTTTATATTTCAACATTTTCAGAAATTTTGGGTACATTACTCCGCAGTAATCCCAAAATGCATGGATTTTGTTTTTTTAAGCATGCTGCAAATGTGCTTCCACCGGGTTGAAAAGCCCAGAATGTATTATAGTATGAATAATAAAAAACTACAGAGGTTGTTTGCATATTGTTAAACTATTTTATGGGTTATATAAACAATTGCTTGGTTTAAAACAGCTTTATTTTTACAGAAAGTATTTGATCAGATTTTAAATTATCGTCTGATATTATAAAGTTTTCTTTTATTACAAAATGTTACGGTGGGTAGAAAGCTAGCGTTTCTCCAAGGAAAAATATTCCTCTTTCCAAGAAAAATATTCCTATTCTGTTAAACTAGAAAGCTTTAACAATCATTCAGTCAGCATATCTAATGACAGAATAAGTATAATTGTTAACAATAAGGAAAATGCGCGCGTAAAGATTTGCAATCTGCTGAAAGAAGAAACACCGAAACGTATCTAAAAAATGAAGCAAACTTCTGGAAATATTTCTCTGGGAAGATTTTTAATTCTCAAAAGAAACCCACCAAACTCGAAGAACTGTTGCGAAATTATAAAACTGTCCAGTTTAAAAAGCAAATAAAATAAAAAAAAAACTGATTTTTTTTAACGGATTTTAATATATGGAATGTATTTTCAGACTCATTTTGTAAATTGACAATTTTGTGTTTGGTGTTTACAGTATCTCCAGTTTTCATATTCTTGTAAAATCTCATTTACCAATATCATTTATACAAATTCTAAACTGAGAATCCAAATTAATGATGCCAATTTAGGATTTTGCCTTTACCATTAATGCACAAGTCGCATTTTTCAATAATATTTTGTAAGCTTATATTACATGACCTGAAGTGAACTGACAAAATATTTAAAAAAATCCTGCCTGAAAAATTTATATGTATTGCCCTACTAAGCCTAGATTTCCTTTTTAGGCAAAGTACTATTAATGCAAAAAAATCTATCGAAATCTAAAATTATGTGAAATTCCAAAATAAAACATATTTTTGCAATTCTATTTACTGATATATTTGCTAAATGCAAGTAAATTAATGGGTAAATAATTGAACATACTTATCTCTTCCTTACCTTTAAAATTGAAAAAACTACTTCCGAGTCTTAAAAATGAAAAGGATACATTATGAACCGAGTGTTTGATATGTGTTGCCATCGATTGAATATGAAAAAAACGAATGTTTAAAAATCGTTTTCTATAAAATTTATGTTGAAAAAATAATTTATGTGAGTTTATGATGCATTTTTAGAAGCTTCCCTAAAACGGGACGCTAGTCATTAAGGGGTAAAAATTCAAACGATTACTTGGAGGCCGCGGTGGCCTTGTGGTAAGGCCTCGGCTTTGGGCTGGAGGGTTCGAAACCCGATTCCACTGAAGATCCGTCGTGTGTTGGACCTGTTGCACACCAAATCATATGCAGGAAGCAAACCGCCCTCCCCTTGGTGTGGTGCAAAAATACCCACACTGGCCCGACCTACCCAAAAAGGGTGTAAGGCCGGGAGAGGACCAGCAGGGAGAGAGCCGCCCCACCAGCATGTGGAGGACGGGATTTAGGTACAATAAAATGACACAGGCATTGCTCCAACAGGGGCAGTACTTTTAAATACAAGAGAGCGGGAGTACAAACTTGGTTCGACCCATCTCGGTGGGGAGAGAGTAGCTTGATTTACATGTACTCAACCACCAGGTGTGGCGAATGATACTCACAAAATAAAGAATGCCAAAATGAAGGCTCTTTTTTTTCATATAAAGTATAAAAACATCCCTAACGCAATAGATTTAAAAACTGCTCGGGCAAGCGAGGAACAATAAAAATATATAAGTATTGAAAAAGAAACAAGCAAATAAGCACAGAAAAAACAGTATAAATCAGATATATAAATAAGTCAAAGATTGAAACCCCACAATATACAAACAACACTACACATCAAACGATACACAAAACACAAATAAAAACTGTGCAGAACATTGGATTAAAAATACATAAATTCAAAACATTACTTCTGAGATAGAAAGGAAAAAATTCCGTCAGTCATCGGCAATCCGCGTACCCAGGAATATTTTATTCATCAATTACAGAATGTTTTTTTGAGTAAAAGCTGTGCAAGTTAAAAATTACTTATCTACAGGAAAAACTAACATGATTTGTTAAAAATTATTAAATCTACAGGATGAAAACGGCCAAAGGGGGAGGATAAGGATTAAAATTTTTTAGTTTAAAAATAAAATCAAGGTCAAAAAGCAGTATTCATAGCCACATCCAATATATATATATATATATATGCACAAATAACCGTTAGGGCATTGACCACGTAGCAACAGGTTTCCAGAACTACGGAGAGACTCGGGAATTGGAACAGGCATCTACTTTCGGGGCTCATGGACCTATAGCTGCCCTAGGGCGTCGATAGAATCCCACACCAAGGAACCGACTGGGTACAATAAGTTTAGAAACGCAGAAACAAGTGGAGAGCGGAAACCCCTATAAACCTATAAACCTGAGTCATCCAGTGTAAAAATAAATAAATAAAAGGAAGTTTTAAAAAAACCCAAAACATGTAAATAATAATATAAAAAAGACTCAACAGGCGGAAATCAGGAGGACAGAAAGCGGAACTGTAAAAAGTATGAAAAGAAAAACAATCCTGAGAGGAGATGTCAAATAAAAAGTCCCTGGAAAACTGGTAAAAGATAAAAAGAGTAAGAACAGTCCTTCAATATGATAAGATAAAAGTAACATGGACCCTCAAGACATAATTGGAGGCAATGATGGTCTCTCTCCTGGGTCAGTGTATCTCAAATGTTCCTGCTGGTCCTGAAAGTGCCTTCCATTTTGGTGACAGCCTGTCTATTTGTTAAGAGATTGTTAAACCACGCTTTTTTGTGTTCATCTGCGGGTTTAATTAGATGGAACTCTTTGGTGAGGGAGCAGGAGAAGATATAATGATCTGCATCATCCAACATTCCGCATTTGCAGTGTGGAGAGTCTAAGAATTTAAAGCGATGAAGGTAAGAAGGGAATGGACCATGCCCAATGAGAAAATATATTAAAAACTTATTATATATTAAAAATTTTGGGTTTACCTGATTAATGTAGCCTCTCACCCTAATTACCGAGGCTGAATCATAGCTATTCCAATATTCATTCCATTTTTTTACTATGCAATTCTTTAGGAGGTATTTGAGGTGGGAGTAGGGTGCAGGAATGAAAAGTTCCTCACCGGATGTTATGGCCAATTTGGCTTGTTGGTCGGCCAATTCGTTTCCAGGAATTCCCACATGGGCTTTAACCCAGGAAAGGTCGACCATATTCTTTGCCTTAAAGATGTTTGATTTTACTTTGTTAACGAATTCAGATCTGGTATTTGCGCTATTAAAGGCAGATATCGAAGAGAGGTTATCAGTATGTATGATGACTTTCACTTTCTGTTTGACAGCCCAGTTGGCTGCGAATTCAATTGCGGCTAATTCTGCCTGGAAAACCGAGTTGAAGGTGTTCAGTTTAAATAGATGGTTCTGGATATTAGTTTCTTCTTTGAGAATATACACGGCGAATCCAGTCTCATTTTCGATTCTGGATCCGTCAGTGTATATCTCATAGTCAGCATTTGGAATGTTAATGTCAAGGTTAATAAGTCTCTGTCTGGATGATTGTTTTTAAATGGCATATATTTATCCAAGATATTTATATCTAAAATTGTGTTATATTCATTAGATCGGTTAACCCAGATCCGGAATTTGATAAACTCGGCTTTGGCTACTATGTGAAGGGGAGGAATTCCTGTGAGTACATTAAAAACATTGGTGGATGAAGTACGGTAACCATTGTAAATTTCAGTAAGAATATTCTTTGAATGCTGTGAAGTCTATCGATTTGGTTCTTTGTCTACCCTACTCCCCACACACTTGCTCCATACAGTAGATCCTTTTCAATAACGGTGTAATTCCAAATTTTTAAGAAATTTTTTATTCATATTCCAGTTAGACTTTAGTACTCTATTAAAATTCGATGTTAAGAATAAAGCTTTTGCATGCAAAGTTAAAAAGTGGGAGATCCAAGATAGTTTATTATAGTAATTCCTAAAATTTTAAGGCTGTCACTTACCTTCCTTGAGTGGTTTTTAATCTTGAAAGTTGGCTTTCAATTAAGGACTGTAGAATTTCTTTTTGAGAACTTTTGGGAGACGATGCTCCTGTATACCACCGCCTGGCACTTTTCTATGGAAAGTTCCAGCTGTAAATCTTCAAGTTTATTGGAAATGATAGCCAAGATTAAATTAGTCTTACTTTCCAATTCCCTGGCCGTTCGGCCTCCAATTAATAGTGCCAAATCGTCGGCGAAAGCTTGAATGTGTAAATAAGGTCTGTCATTTATTAGAATAGAGTTAATATATATATTCCATATTGTAGGAGCGATCACAGAACCATGTGGGCAACCTTTAGAGCAAGGTCTAGAAATTTATAGAACGTCGTTAGTGTAAAAACCCTTCTATTTTTGAGATAAAAGTAGATAAAATTCTTAAAGAAAGCCGGAAAAACATAAGATTCAAAGGCTTTAAAAAGAACCGGTCAGTTAATAGTATCAAAGGCTGATTTTATGCCTAGAGAAAATAGGGCTAGATATTCTGAAGGCATACGATTTTTAATTGTCTCTGTTAGATCATGTATGGCCAGATCGCAGCTTTTGCCTTCTCTAAAGCCGTATTGATTGTGATGTTTGATATTGTTTCGATCTAGCCATTTACTGAGTTGTGGAAGAAAGAGCCTCTCAATAATCTTGCCCAAAGTTGGGAGAAGGCAGACAGGCCAGTACGATGTACAAAGACCAGGATCTTTACCATCTTTAAGAAGAAAGAAGACCCTGGCATTTCTCAGATGTTCAGGAAAGTAATTGAATTTAAAACAGATGTTAATTAAGTCAAATATATACTCTCTGTCGTAGTTGAAAACCGTTCTCCACATCCGAAAATCTATCCGATCAAGGCC
>BGPR01014289.1:20346-39604 GCA_013235015.1 Araneus ventricosus | reverse complement strand
TTATTTATGAGCATTGATTACCATCCGGAAACAGAAAAGCAGTTTTGTTGTCCTTTTCTGTAAAATTCTGTAAAGAAGTTTTGTGCCTTAACATGTTGGCTGGCTGATTAAGTCTCTGTTTTTGGTTGATGACTTTACATTACCCAAATGTATGCTGGCCTTTGTGCAAAGGAATGTGATTCTTAATTTCTTTAATAAGTTCAGCAATAAATGTGTTGGAATTTAAATTTTCAAAAATTTGATATTTTTCAAAGCAATTTTTAAATCTTTACCTACAATATTTTTAGATATTTTTATTATTTACATATCCATTGTGCAATATTTCTTACATAAAGTGACGTCGTCAGTATTTTTGTACTATTATAGTATTTGTACATGTATATTATAAAAATATTGTTATGTAGTATAACTTTGAAATTTCTTTTCTTCAATTTGTCGAGGTTGCTGAAACAGTAGTTTTTGAGTGAAGAGATAGTTCAAAAAAAAAAAGATTATAAAAATAGCGAAAAAAGAACAAGCTGAAGAGAAGTTGCAAAAGATGGTATTGTATTTAATAGACTTCTGCCTTTATTTTAAATTCTAATGAAATTTGTTTGCAATCAATTTTATTAGGTAACAATATAATAAACTACTCTTGCTTATGGTACAGCAAGTGTTAGCTAATATTCTAATATCCAAAATCAATTTTTCTCAGGATATTTTATTGTATAATTTTTTTCAGCGTATATGTTATCTAATATAATAATTGCTAGGGATTTATAGAAACAAACATTAGGAGTTTTCTTTATATTAAAAAATATTTTTAAAAGGTGTATTTATAGGAAAAATATTTTCAAAAGTTCTCAGATATTGTTCATTTACAAATACATATTTTAAAAAATTGCTGTATATACTGATTACTCTAAAGAAAATTATCTATCATTTAGCAATATTTTGGAACACCTATAATATTTGTTTGCTTTTCCTTCAATACAAAATCAAAAACTTACAAGAGTAAAACAGTGTGAAAATTTTTATACCAAGTTAAAGGATTGTTTTGGTATTAATTTGATACATATTTTTTAATTGCAATTTAATTTTTTTAAATATATCAGTCATCAGGAATTCTGTATATCACTACAACATACGAGACGTTGCAGATATGAAGGGCGAACTCAACAAATGGTGGTATTCAGAAAAATGCATTTGAAGTTTTCCTTAAGGGCTTTTCCATAAGCTTGGTATCATTCTCTGTGCATTTTGAGAGGGAAAGAAGGGCAAACTCAACATGAAAAATATACCTGTAGATTCTCTGAAGGGTCTAGATTCGGATGGAGAAAGAAAAACAAATTAACCTGATGTTGAGTTCGCCCTTCATATACGCAACGCCTCATATATTACAACATAAAACATGCAAAATGTACTGTCTTTTTCTACAACAATATTTTGGGCATCACTGCATAAAAATATTACCTTCTTAATTCTACATCAATAAATTACTGAATAAAACCTCAGAAATTCATACATATATATATATATGGGTTGAGAAAATGACAAGCTATCATAATTGATCATTTAATTCAGAAATTATTTTTAAAATATGAAAAAAGCAAGACATTATAAGCAGAATTGATGTATTACAATATACTCAACAAAGATAACTTTTTCATAAGCCAAGGAAATTATATACAACATGAAGAATAATAGTGCTGTTGCTGTTAATAAGATCTCAATATCCAAGCCAGAAAACAAAACTTTACTAACCCACAGGTGTGGATTCTTCCTTCTCCTTTTGAGCTTTACTTTCCAATAATGAACGCTAAAACAGATTCAGAACACAAACCATTAATTTTATAATGTCTTTGACATAATTTCTAAATTTAATTTTACTATACAGTGGAGTCTCCCTATAACGAAATCGCTTGGTTCCAATTGAAAAATTCGTTACAGAGAAAATTTCGTTATACGGAGATTAGAGATTTTTGCAGTTATTTAAGTAAATGTTCCAAACTTTTCAATAGGTACGATAAGTTCAAATGTATTTAATTATGATTTTCAATTAAAAATGAAGTAATATATATTATAAATTTGTTAAAATTATACTAATTTTTAATGTATAAATAAAATGCTCAAAAGCTAAGACAATTCACCAATTTAGAGAATAGCTTGTGCTAGTATGTACTTACGTTTATTTTACTTGCAAAATTCCATTATTTTACATTTCTTTGCATTTCGTAATGTTAAATTTTCAGAAAAATTTTCACATTTTAAGAGTGAGTGGTTCCAGAAACAGGCACGTGTGAGCGAACTGGTTGCACAGAAATTATGAACTTTCTACAAAAATGACAAAAATCGAAAAGATAAACCTCTGAAAAAATTCATTATAGGGAGACAACCACTTCGTTATATGGAGAATATTTTGAATGTTATTTAACATTCTGATTAAAAAATTCTGTATAGGGAGAAATTCACTGTAGAGAGACTTCCTTGTAGGGAGACTCTACTGTACTTATAACAACTGAATTGTTCATCTCTAATATTAATTATTTTTGATGTTAACACATTGTGTACAGGATACAAATTAGATGCAAGCTCAAATAGAAAGACAAACCATAACTTTGCTTACTCTAGATCAGAGGTTCTCAACCTGTGGTACGCGTACCCCTAGGGGTTGGGGGTATGTGAAATCAAAGTCGGTAATGGCGAACACAAGAAAATATAAAGGATTAAAAAGTCACAGTATTTTGTTTCTTTTTCTCTGTGGATTCCTAAGTTCGTGTGAAAAGTAAAAGTGAAAGTTGTGCTAGTCTAACGTCATACACTCAAAATAAGAAAAAAGAAAGCAAAAGAAAACCTGGTAAATGATTGATAAATGAAATGATAAAAAGAAAATGGTGAAAACGTCCTTAAAAAGGCACGATTTTTGTCACCCAGGTTAGAGCATTCCGGCTCTATTTTTAGAGCGTTCCGATAGTGATTATTTTGCGACTACACCACTGCTAAACCTTTAACATTATTGATAAAAACTTCTTTGCATAGACAGATGACTGGATAATGATATATGACAGTAAGGGGTACGCGAAAATGAAAGGTCTAATCAAGGGGTATGCGAGGGAAAAAAGGTGGAGAACCCCTGCTCTAGATAATGTATATATCATAATAGAAAAAGTGAACATATTCTGCAGAGATCTATTAACATGCCCAACTTATCTAAACTAGTACACAAGTCAAGTTCTTGAATTAAAAATTTAATGTCGGGTAAGTCGAGAAAAACAAGTTTTTACATTTCCCGCTTCCAAAGAGTTAATCAAATCACTTCTAAAATTATACATATAAAAAATACTTTTAGAATCTATCTGGTTGGTCACCTTAAATACCGATAATGTTTAGATTTCAGAATACTTGGATTTCTAACACTGAATTTTGAACTCAAAATTTATCTTTTATTTAAGCCACATAAATCCATTTAAAACATATATCCATAGAAGTACATAATTAAGCAAATCAAGTCTTTGGTACTTTAAACAGCTCAAGCTCAAATAATAGAGAAATGACAAAAAGATGATATTAACATATGGTTATTATGTTAAAAATGAATAAGTGTATAAAATCAAAGTACAATATAGCTTGAATTTTACAGTAGTACAGGCTCAATAAATACAAAGAAAATTTCTTACTGATCTGTACCATTGGGAAAAAAGAAAAGTTATTTCTCCACTAGCTCTACACAAGTGATAACATGCGCCAGTAAGTGGAATCCTATATCACAGAAGTTATTATTTTTTGATAACTAATTATCATAAAGTTGCTGTATTTGGCATACATTTGATGGCTCTCGTATGTTAATAGAAAAGAACACTGCGTGCATAAAAGTATTCTTGTCCACATTTGCTGTCATGCTAATGACAAAGTATTGAAGAGAAACATCTACTTTTTCTTTAGCCAACATTAAAACATAAATAAAACTTCTGTACCTTAGATTCAACAACAGAAAAAAAATTGAGACATAATGAACTTCATTATCCCATTTTACTGGCATCAGATGTTTCCCAGTTACAACTTTCATGGCGAGTGAATCATAATACATTAAAGATTAATATATTCCAAAATAAATCATTAATATTTTAATAAATGTTCAAACTCAAGAAAAAGTCAATGCATTCAATTTAATATTAGAAAGATAATTTCCTGCATTTTAAAGAAGAATAAGAATTTGCTTTATACAGCAATTATTTTAGAAGTGATTAACAAATGTGATAAAATGATAAAATTTTGCTTGATTTTTAATTATTTAAAAAATTTTACTAAAATTCTGATAAATTAGGGTTTATGGTCAGTTTGTAATTAAAAATCAATTAAGAAATCCAATAAAATGATTGTCATCATCCAAACCCAAATAATGCCAAACCTAGTAGCTCTAAGACAACAGTCTGTCTTGTAGAGCACTTAAGTGACACACATATATTAATACTACAGATTAGAGAAAAGAATAACTGCAAACCTGGCGAGCTGTCATTAAATTAGGATCTTTCATGCGCCTTAACTCGTCATCCACTTCTTCTAAACGTCCTGCCTCCAGAGCTGCAAGCCAGGCTTCTTCTTCGTCCATTTTCTTTCCCTTTTTGGAGGAATTGCTAGGATTTGTAGAAGAATCGAGCAATGGAGCAGAAGGTGATGCACCTACTACATCTAAGACAAAAAGAATAAAACTAATTTTGATAAAAGATGCAAAAAAATAACAAATAATAATTTTCTACCCAGTTTTATACCAGTTTAGATTTTTTTAAAGTTTAAGGTTTTTGTTTTAACTAAAAATCAAATAAGAATTCCAATAAAATGAATACTTTACTATATTTTTGAATACAACAAACTAGAATTAAAAAATACTACCATGAAAAAATAGCTTTTTTAATCGAACTCTAGTTTTCAGTTAATGCTTTATTAACTAAGTTAACCAGTAAACAGCAGAAATTAATTTTAAAAACCTCTCATGGTATAATATATATAATTAAGCTTTGATGAATATGCAAGTCAGATAGAGAGCAAAGGCTAACATGGGGAATTTTAAGACAAAATTAAAAGAAAATAAAAGAAACTAACAATTTTATTCAAAAAAATTAATCTTTTTTTTTATTTTATTGGAAAAATAATTATTATTAGAAATATTAAAATTGTAACAAGATAATAAAATCCATAAACAACAAAAAAGTAATTTATAAGTAATACATAGCTGTAACATAGCGTAAACACAAAATGGCATTTTCATTATTTTTTAATGCAATTTAGAATAACAACTATTTTTCATTTTACACAGCAATCATACACATCAAAAGCTACAAAACAGAATTTGGTATGCATTCCAGGCAAATGCAGAAAAGAATATTTTTTTTTCCAAGAGAATTTGTGATTTATTAACAAAACAATCAATGATTATTAATCAAGAATTACTTCACTGTAAAGAACTTATTTTAAAATAATAAAATGTAGTTACATCTTATTTTTTACAAAGTTCATCAGAATCAATAAAAAAATGAGTGAGCATATTACACTTTTCAAAAATGCATTCAATCATTTTAGATTCAAACTATGAAAATAAAAGTTACTTCAAAATCTCAATGAATAGATATTTTCATCATCACATCCAGATGTTGCAAGATACAGATAGAAAAGATGCCTAATTTTAATTTAATTTAATCAAATAATTTATACGTGAAAGAAAATGGTTAACTTAGCAAAATACACAGCAAATGACAAAACACTAAGAGTGGAGTACAAAATTGAAAATGAAATCTGAAATGCAGCTAGTTGATTAATGTTCTTTTTGAACAATAAACAAAATGGGGACTGAACACCTCACAGAACAAAAACAAGAAGCAACGCTGTGAATAAGATTTTACAACTGCATCTTCTTGCCATCTGTTGTCACCACCACAGGAGAGATGAGCAGATAACAGTCAAACACCAAAAGGTTATCAGGAGCAGAAATAACAAATGAAAATGTAAATCAAAACAAACCGAGTGAGAAATGTCAGCTTTTCTAAATATACGAACATTTTTTGGATTATGATGAATGAAAACATAACCTTTCTGCGCATCTCATAATTGATTTATGTTAATCTAATATTTATAAGTACTTTTCTGAATTGACTATTTACAAAAGTGGTAATATGCCTGAAAGTTATAATTAAAAAAATGCATTATAAATCAGCAGTTTCTGTATTGTATTATTACATATAAATGAAATAGAAAATTTTCCATGTAAACATATTGTATTATAAATATCTAAAGAATAATCTATAAGAAATCATCAAAATTACAGGTAATGAATAATAATAATGTTTTTACCGATGTTAGCAGACTCATCACTAGAAGCTTCATTAATCTCCGATTTGCTCAACCTGAGAAAAACATAAATAGGGTTTATTATCATCATTGAAATCTTAAGATATTTAAAAAAATATTATTGCAATCATTTAATCACAATTCAAAAGAATTCATACTAATTAGCATTAACTGTCAGTTAATAATCATATTCCTTTAGAGTACAAAGTGAAAATGACTTCAGTAATAATTTTATAAGTATTACTCAAAGTAATTAAGATATTCCCAAATTCCAAATATATCCGTTTTTGTCTTTTAATCTTCAAAAGATAGTAGACAACCACTCATTTAAAAATTAGTGCTCCATTTTGAAAAATCCGAGATGGCTATCTTGATTTGCTATGCAACATTCCTTGCAAAAAATAAGCTTCAAGAAACATTTTAATAAAATTCTTTACATAGAATACATCACTAAATATAACATCAAGTAAAATTTGTTATAAAATCTAATTTTATTACAAAAAAAAACCATTTACCATTAAAATGTCACATATATTAGCAATTTTTTTTTTTCATAAAAATTTTCAACTAACATGCACATTCTGGCAGTTTCTGCATTAACAGAAATATGATTGCAGATTAACACTTGGCAAAAATGCTTCTAAGCAAATGAAAAAGCATCCTATTCCTTTTAAAGATAAATTACTTAAGTATTTCCTGGAGGAAAAATAGGTAGTTTTTCCCCATAACTAAATAACACAAACCTTCCTAATCATGAGTAAGCACATTAAAAATGCATCCAGAATCAATAATAAGAAAAAAATACCTAGCTTCTCCAAATGTTTGGCCTCCTATTTTTATCTTAAGCTTCAAACCAGGTTTAAATTTTTCACTCGGAGTTCCAGGACTGTTACCACCTGACCCATCATCAGCATCATCTACACCTCGTTTCTTTTTGTGTTTCTTATGTTTGTGCTTCTTATGTTTTTTGTGGGGTAATCCAAGGACATCTGAAAAAGAGGGGAAAAATGTTATATGAAAAATTAGTCATAGCCTAATTAAGACAATTCATTTAATAAATTTCAGCTTTTACTGTTTAAAACTAATTCTGTGTTAAATAAATGCAGGTATCCTTTGATATAACAGTACTGACTGACAAAGTTTTGATTAGTGCACAAAAATTAGAGTCATAAGCTTCATATATAAGACATCAAATCTAAATATGCAGCAATAAATGTTTGACAAAAAACAGCAAAGCTTTACACTTGGTTGATCTGATCTGGTCACATGATACATATCATGTACCAGTAACTATAGTAGCATTGCTTTATAGCTCACCAGCATCAAGTGATATGTACAGACGTATATTTTACACTCCACACTTAAAACCTATCAACTTTATCTTGGCATCAATGGCACCAAAAAGTACAAAGCAAAAATTTTTAAATATAAAAATGTTTAAACAAATAAATGTTTAATCTACTTTTTAAAAAATTAAGCTCTATGAGATTACAAAACACGAGTTTTAACTTCAATAGTAATAAAAGATGTGTAAATTTTCAAACATTCTAAATTTATTACAGACTGTGTAGTCCATACCAGTGGTTCCCAACCCATGGGCCTTGGATAGCATATTAATGGACCGTGAAATGCTAGTCAAGACGGGGGAGAAGAATGCTAGAAGTCGGGGAACTTCCAGAGTCTTCACTCGTTTTTTGCTTTATAAAACAATATATTTTTTATTCCTTTTACAGTATGCTTCACTAATTACTAGCATATGAGGTCATCTAATATACAGGGTGTCCAAACTTACCGTAGTCCAATAGCTAATTTCTAAACCGTTACAGACAGACATATAGTTCCAATTGGAAAAATGTTTTAAATAAAGGGAAGAATTACATTTTATGTTTTTTGAATCGCTAAATATATTTCTGAATAAATTATGAATTCTAACTTTTTATCCGGTTTACCTGGTCCTATCAGTCATATTTAGTAAAATATTCTAGACAATCTAAAATTTTAACCAAAAAAAGTCCCACTCTTCAGCAACTAAAACTGAGCAAGTTATGGAACTTTGAATTTCATGATTTTTACCAATCAGCGGCCTCATTAAGCAACTAATGCACATTGATTGGTGAATCGTCTGCAAGACGTCTATTGAAATGGTGTAAAGTGGTTTAAGTCAGCGATATTCAAAGCTCCATAACTCAGTCAGTTTTAGTCACAAAAGAGTGGGACTTTTTTTGTTTAAAATGTTAGTGCCAAAAATATTTTACTAAATATGATTGATAAGACCGGGGGGACAGCATAAAAATTTAGATTTCATAACTTTTTCAGGAAAATATTTATTCTCTCTAAAAACATATATTATAATTCTTCCCTTCATTTAAAGCATTTTTCCAATTGGAACTATATGTCTATCTCTTAACAGTTTAGAAATTAATTATTGGACCAAGATAAGTGTGGACACCCTGTTTATATATATATATATATATATATATATATATATATATATATATATAATGATTTTTGTGGTTGTACACATTGAAATAAACAGGCAGAGCAAATAACTACTTCTTATTTTATTACCAAACTATTTAAGTAAAATATAGGAGAGTGGTGGGTATACGTGCATCTCCATTTAGGTTACAAGTAAAAGTAAACAGAAAAAATCCCTGTATTCTCTCAGATAAGGGAATAACATATTGACACGTGATCAAAGTGAAGGGAATATGGGGTATTTTTAATAAATTAAGTAAGAGTTTTAAGCAAAAAAGTCTAGCGCCAAGGAGACGCGTCATTATTTTCGGTGGGCACATGAAAGCGATTAAAATATTCTTTTAGTAATAAATATGCCAAACGAGATATTTAATATACCTCCAGCGCAAGAAAAGAACGAAACTGGAGTTTTAGAAAAGTGATTTTGGAATACATTAAGATTTTAAAATATATAATATTAGAATTTGAAATAAAATTAAGTGAGATTATTACATATATATATATAATGCATGTAATAATCTCACTTTTTTAAATTTTAATTTAAATTCTAATATTATATATTTTAAAATCTTAATACAATATTAATGTATTCCAAAACCACTTTTCCTAAACTCCAGTTTCGTTTTATTTCCCGCACTGGAAGTATATTAAATCTCTCATTTGGCACATTTATTACTAAAAGAAAATTTTAAATCGCTTTCACGCGCACACATAAATTGCGAATTCGGCATCCTTTTGGCACCAGGCTTTTCCCTAAAACGCTTACGTAATTTAGTAAAAATAGCTAATATTCCCTTCACTTTGATCACATGTCTATA
This sequence comes from Araneus ventricosus, assembly GCA_013235015.1. Lineage (NCBI taxonomy): Eukaryota > Metazoa > Arthropoda > Arachnida > Araneae > Araneidae > Araneus > Araneus ventricosus. The sequence continues at coordinate 29,987 of BGPR01014289.1, read as the reverse complement.
TGTTAATCACTTATCCGAGTGAATGCAGAGACTTGTTGCTCGCTTTTGACTTGAAACTTTCATACAATGTCTACATATATTCCGCCACTCTCATAATATGTTGAATAATGGATAGTAAATAAAAAATAGCTATTTATTCAACCTTTTAATGACTACAACAAAGAAATCATTTTATATATATATGTGTGTGCATGTGTGTTTGTATTTTTTTACTTGTATATTTAGTTAGTGGGCCTCAAAATAATTTTTTACACAAGAGGTGGTCCGCACAACGAAAAAGGTTGGGAACTACTGGTCTTCGTCTCACCGGACATCTGGGTCTTTTTTACTTCTCTTGAGGGATCGCCGTTGCGGGGTCTTTCTTTTGAATCCCCGAGTAGATTCAGACGTTGCAGAAGGAAGGATGTCCGGCATCTTTTAACATCGAGGCAGATTGCTTTTTAGAGGATGATGGAGTGATGGCTTTTTCTGAAGAATGATTGGCACGAGAGACGTGACAAAATATTTCATACATAACCTCGGTATTTTTGGCATGCGGCCACTACAACAATGGATGCCACAATCCTTTGCAGAGCAGACTCTGTGATTATAGCCTTGGATCTGTGACGGGGTCAGAGGACGAGCGACCGGGTTTCCATTCTTCTGATGTGGGTCTGTCGAGACAATATCCTGGCTCCCTAGGCCTACCAGACCAATCTGATCCTATGTAGACGAAGTTGCGGAGCTGTGACGGGGTCAGCCGACCCGAAAGATAAAAATAGAGGTATGTAATGAAGGATTTATCTAAAACCAAAAATGTTAACGCCTGAATTATGCCTTTTCTTTATTTGGACTCTAAGTGTTCCAAGAATTAAATAGCAATAAGGAAAATTGAATAAATGGGAAATGAACTTGGGGGAGGGGAGTTAAAAGTTAACGTTTAATTCAATTTGAAGCAATGAACGAATGTTTGTAGGAAGAGTTACGTTTTGAAAATTTTGATATTGACATTTACATGTAATCCAGAGTACTAGAATGTAAGGTATGTGTTTATCTTAATTTATCTTGTGTAATGTGTATGGTTAATTAGAGGGAACACAGCAAACTAAATTGATCTTTGATTGAAATTCTTGTGTGAAAATCTTAATGTCCCACAATGGGAAGCAATTTTGAAATTACGAAGTGTGTTGAGAAAGAAATTTAATGAACTAAACTAATTGTAAACTGTAATTGTAATTCTGAAAGTCTTTTGTTATGCAAATATATCAGTTCCCTTTAATAACAGTTTTGTGTTTAATGGATAGTTCAATTTGGGGTGCGAGACATGTAATGCAGATTGTGAGGGGATTATTTTATTAAGCTGATTCAAGAGTATTGGCTTACAATTCTAAATTGTCTGTCGGGGAAGAATTTAAATGAATGTCGTAGTAAACCTATATATATATATATATATATACTTAAATATGTTTTTAATGACGGTGCTGTAACTTGTAAATGTTAGTCTCTGATTATGATAAGAAATAAAAAAAAGGGTAATAATAATAATAGTAATTAAATAAATTAGGGAATGGACTCTAAGGAGATGAATGCGCCTCACGTCTCAGTTGGAGCTTATTTGTACGTTATAGCGTGTCGATTATTTTGCGGAATGGGCGCCCACCGTATTTTCATTCATATCTTATGTGTTTAACTTCAGGCAATATTTTTCGTGCAATATAAAATCTTAACGTGTAACAGGAATTTAATAATTCCACTTAATAAATATTTCTTTTGTTATTCACTAATGCTTGCAGAGTTATTATTTCACACTTGGGACACATCCTAACTAATCTGAGCTTTCGGTAAAATCAAGTTCCTTTGGGTTATAGCACATTTACATAACACAACGCAAATTTCCATCTTATTGTGATAACCATTTAGCAAGTTGAATATCGTTGAATTTTGATTTTTCACAGCTGATAATTTTTGTTATTATGTTGGTGAATAAATTTGATTTACTCTTTGACATGATTATGTTGTTAAAACGAAATACCTGTTTTTAGGGTTAAAAATAGAAATTTCTGAATAATCTCTATTAATCAACTGTGACAAAATATTAAAAGTAAATTAATTAAATGCAACACCACGACAAGTGAATGTGGCCATCATCAGCAGAAAGAACAGTTTTTTGTGATAAGTATGCAACATTCTTGAAAGTAACATTGAAATTCAGAGATGGAGCCTCAACAAGCATCAGCATCCAGATTATGCAAGAACCAATGGCAACTTGAGTCTCCTCGATGGTTATGTGACACAGAGCTATTTGTCTCACTTGGGAATGGCAGTAGTCATACGGACACTTTATGACTGGAAACAGATATCAGGGTTTAAAGAGTTGCATTTCCAACTGTACTGGGTGATTGGAAAGATTCGTCTTCATGCACAAACTGCATGAAGCAGTGTATTCATCCAAGGGATGGGGGACCTGCAGCCTTCTTGTGTTCCTTATGCTGCCTTACCAGTTATTTACAACTAGCTGTAACCCGCGACTTCGTGCACGAAGAATTTGAAGTATTAAATTTTTTAAATTCACGAATGTAAATGTTTCGTTACATGTTGAAAGGGAAAATTAAAAGTTTTGACGGTTGATAATACATTATTGGACGACTAACAGCAGAGTTTGCTGTTATAGTTAGGTAATTTGTTTATCTATGCTAACACACTTTTGTATACGTTTTCTTGTTTTACATTTTTTGAACGGATGTAGAGGTTTTGTGGTCTGGACACACGTGAACACGCCACATATGTTGCCCATGGGAAAAATATGGTTTTCCAAATGTACGCCTGCTCCTTTGAGTGTCTGGCCCTGAGTCTACCTTTTGAAATTGGATGGTAAATCCTTCGGTATTATCGGAATGCATGAAATTAAAACACTCTCACGACGTTTGGACCTAGGTGTGCAATTTGTAACCGTGCACAGTCTCAGTACATCAAGGTTACGTATCAATAGTACTGGCACACCGACTTTTAATATCAGCTTGTCGGAAGGTACCCCTGACAATTCTAAGGAGTTCAAGAACTCTACAGGATATGATGTTACTTGTAACATATATTTTTTTTTATTTATCTGACATAAACTTTCATTAATCAGTACCAAAATTACTAATTCAACAACCACATTCTCTATTCCTCATATATTCTCCATTACCGTAAATTACATCATTGTACTTAATGGTATCATCAGGCCCTTATAATCTGTGTACCATCCATCATGCTATATGTCATCCACTTCTACATTTTAAAAGAATACATAAAACAAAATACTATATTGTCGCATATTTTCCTTTAGTTATAATAAACTTTCGTTTCTAAATTTTAATCTAAAAACTCTTGCAGCTATATTATATCTATCAATAGATTTCTGTCCCGGCATCAATTTATCGACAGCTTCTTGAATAAAATCTGATATGGAAAAGTATAAATCACTAAAATTAAATAGACTACAAACTCGAAAAATGAAAATCAAGCGTCGAGTTGAGTAATTACATTTATTATTCCATTAATAAAGTATTTATTTATTTTCTCTGAAAAATCACATAATCGCGGCTTTCTTTATGATCACGTGATGTTTGACATTCAAAATAAGTTATTCCACGTGTAGTTTAGCCGTGAAAACGTAACAAACAGACAGACACACTTTCTCATTTAATATATTATTAAGAATTTATTATTTCTTTGAAAACACAGGTAAAAATGACAGGTGATATGAACTGCAGTGATTTTTTAATCTAATTAAATAAGCTTTAGAATTCTTTAAGAACCAATGAAAACATTGCCAAACGATATTTGAAAAAAAAATAAACAGAAAAAATAATGGCAAAATAATTACACCATTGCCTAGCAACTCATCAGTATCAATTCTAGTATCATTAAATTTGATTTATTTTAAAATCGTCTGCGTGTCAACTTTTTTTAAATTTTGAAAAATTAATACAAATTGAAGGAAAAATGTCACAGATATAAAATTGATATCATTAAAAAGGTAAAATTTTGAACGTTAAGATGGTATAAAAATAATTTTCGGGGGATAATCTGCTCCGAACTTACAGCGGAAAAACGGTTTCAGTTACTTTTTAATTAACTGACTGTTTAATTAACTTTAGCGCTTTAAAAATTTGACAGTAATCTTACACTAGTCTTAATTAATAAGTGTGCAAAGTTTGGTTGAAATCAGTGCATGGTTTAGGAGGAGATGTGGAACATAGATACAAACATACAAACCCACAATGACTTTTATTTATATTAAGATATGCATTGAAATAATATAATTGTCTGTAATATAATAATAATTACAGAACAATAACTTTTAAAATTCTGCTTGTGTGGTCTTTTGCACAACTGGCGAAATTTAATCAAGCAATTCAGTGAAAAAAGGTTCTCCCATCCCTGATCCATCCTATTAACATGGAACTGTACTGGCTGATGGGGCTTTGTAGTGGAATGTGATTTGTTTAGATGGTACTCATGGTTTCTCTAAAATAGACTAACAAGCCAATGGTATATGTGCATATTTTCTGATGGGATATCTGTTCATGTCCTGCATTCATACAGATTGATTGGGTCTGTTCCAACAAAACAATTCACCACCACACAATTGTCAGGAGGATGCATTAAGGTTACAGAAGCATTATTCTGAATTTGGAGTTTTTGTATTCTGACTCAAGTTGTCAAATCTGAACATGACAGATCACATTTTGGAATGTCTTGCTAAGGTAAGTGCTCCAGTAGTGGGCCATGTACCAATAGTGGGCCACTTGAATTTTTAAGTTGAAAAACAAGAAATTCCAACATTCCAATGAAATAAGATATCTGCCTCTGGTAGGCTGAAACCCTTATCAAGTAAATACCAAAGGCACAGCCTTTATTTCCTGTTTATTTAGGAGCTAGAAAGCTTGTTGCTGAAGCTGGTCTCCAAGAGAAGCATTTTTAGCTTATTCCTAGTGATTTCCTTAAGAGGTAACTCTTTATTCAACTATTTTTTTAGCATACATTCTATTTGTTTTTAAAATGAATTGTTATTGATATTATTTGATTGTATAATGAATGTATTGTAAACTATCTTTAAATTAAATAATATTGATAATTTATGGATAGGGAAGGGTGGCTCACTTTTGGATCAATGTTTTACTAAATGCTCCAGTAGTGGGCCTAGGGAGGCCAGTATTGGAGCACATGCTTTCTCTCCAATTGACTGTTTTGTGATGTTTAATAAGAAGGTTACATGTTGTAAAGTCTTTTTATTTAATTAGATTTGCTTTATTTTTATCAGAACCAGTAGTAGGCCACATGGCCCACTACTGGTACACTAATGGGACATTAAGACCAATTACTTAATAAATATTTTATAGTACTGTTGAGGAAAAGACTTATATTCAAGAATTAGTTGGACTCTGTAATGAGGCAGATAATAATAACTATCGCATTGCTGGACCATAGAAAAATATTCCATCACCATTTAAAAGGGCTATTTTCTGGCTGCAGAGGGAAGATGATGACAAAGATTTATTCAACATAAAATATCAAGATTTAATATCCATAATGCCCCAAACTGAACTTAAAATGAAAGATCGATAATTAGCATATACCTTTAATAAAAGATTGGCTGTTAAGAGAAAAAATGTAAATCTCATGTGACTAGAATCTATAAATAAAAGATTTCACCTATATCAAGCCATTTTTTATTGCATTTTTTATAGTGTATAATGTTAATATATTGTTATTATTACTATATGTAATAATTTTATTCTTTTTTCTTTGGCACAATTGGCAAATCTGGGTGGCCCACTTTTGGTATGCCCACTACTGGTACATCAAAAGTTTACTATGCCCACTTCTGATGCATAGGAGTGATCTAAGTTTTTAATTTTTTAAAAATTATATTACAATTATTTTGATATGTTAGGTGATTATTATTTTAGATAAAAGTTTGAACAACCATAAAAAAATACAGATTAGCGAAACTTCTCAAAAGTTTAGATGATAATTGAGGAAATACCCTTAAGTGGCCCACTACTGGAGCATTTACTTTACATGCTACCGAACAGAGAAATCTAAGACTTTGGAATTAACTTTCATTGTAGAACATTCTGTAGGAATTATGATGTGGATTGCCTATAACATATTTCCAGGAGCTCAAAGAATCCAATACAGAACTCATTTTCTAAAGTAATATTGAGCAAAGGAAGTAATAATGAGCAATGATGATACTTTCGCAGCAACATACTGAACATTTCAATATCCCGAGACTAGCACTTTTAGATGATTTTACTCCAGAAAGGGATGAGAGGCAATGAGTAAGATGAGTGTATTTCTGGAGTTCTTTGTTAAGTCATGCTAAATAAAATGTAAATATCTCCCACTCCAATTTTCAATTTCCCCCTATTTTGGTGAAAATAACACTGCCTGGCGGATGCGCAAAAGTGTGGAGGGTTTCAGAATTCGAGAACATACAATAATAGTTCAAAACGAATAATAATAAAAACCTATTGTTCAGTGGTAAAATATAGGACACAGTCCTTGTGACAAGCAATTACTATACAGATTTAACATATAAATTAAATCCTGAAAACTTCTGTTAGGTTTAGAATTATGTCTGGGAACACAAATCCAAGCAAAATCTATATCCTTAATATGAAATACTATGACATAAAAAGGAGCATTTACATTGAAATCATCTCTAATCTTAATTTGTTATAAATATATCATTCAAATTCCTTTAAACATTTTTCCTCAGCTAATGATTTTATAAAAATACCCCTAACTGAAAAAATTACGACTTTGTATGTAGAAATACCAATTAAATTTATTTACCTAGAAATTACACTGATGGTTTCAAAAATTTGCTTTTAGAATTCATCACCTTTATAAATACTCTTAGTTAACTCCAAAATAAATAACTCTAGAGCAGAAAATTTTATTACACAACATGGGTAACTAGAATCTATAATTTAATAACAATGGCTCAATTACAAAAATTCTTGAAAAGCAGGGAAAAAACTTGCATGAATTTCAAAACCATAAATAAAAAGCAAATATGATACTCTCTACGGTATGGTAAAATCAGCCAAAACAAAAAGGGCACCAAATGGTAAGTTGATAACTGAAAAGTACCACAATCATCAACTTGTAATTTTTTGTAATGCGAAAAAACTTCAAGCATACACATTTACAGAGTGATTTCCGTTTCAAAATTATTTGTCATAAATATTTCAATTTACATTTCATAATAGCTGAATGTAAAATACATCCGAAATTTCATAAAATGTTCTTACTGTACCTGATATTTCCATTCAGAAGAATATTTTTCAAATGGAAAGTGAACTTACTGAAGAAATACTTATCATGTGGTTACAAAGTTCAAAAGAGAACAGGTGACACAGGATTTGTCAAAATTAAAATCTTTACTTAAAAATAATTTAAAAGATGTTATTTGACAATTTTAAATAATTTTAATAAAAATTGTTTATTAATTTTACTAATATTACTTTAAACAGTAGTCAAGAATAAATTAATCACTTTCACAAGCAAAGAACAATTTTAATAGATCATAATGTTTAAAAGAAATTCATTCCCGGGATAGAAATCGTACGGCATTCTTCTGCGCAGGTATGCTATTTTTAGCACTAGCAAATATTTAGAATTTATCACTGCGCATCGGGAATTTTCAATCAATTCACAATAATTTAATATACAAATATCAAATCATAATTCTTAGACTCATTTTTTCAGTCGCTTTCCTTACGGAAACAAAGAACCATGATTAGATATCGGAAACTCTGTAATGTTTAAACGAATCGGATATATTTTATTGTCGGTTTATAAAGCAAAACGTAATAGAGGCAATTAGACTGTTTGAAGAAGTAATCTCTATAGTCTAATGTATAACTATTGAAGTGAAAAATATGCCGATACAGTGAAAATTCATTTCTAACAAAAAATTATTTCAACCAATTAATAAAAAATACATTGTAAGAAATTCGGAATACTCACCAACAGATTCATCTTCCGTAAGAGGTTCTTTCTTTTTAGGCATTATTAACAAAAACGTGGAACATTATATTAAAAGATACCACATTTGATGCACTAAAAAGAAATAATTGTACTATCAATTTTTCTCAGGAGGCAAAAATTACACCGAAACGCAATGCACAGAATCGAGACTCGTTATACGGAGGACACATCTTGTTCCGGACTGGTAGAAAGAGGGAAAGCATTAGAAGTAGATGGGGGCGGGGATATAGCTGATCCGGAGGACAGATTTTATTCTGGCGTGGTAGAAAGACGGTTTGCTGTATGGTTACCTTCGAGAAAAACGCTTTCGCCAAAAGATGGAGGATTATTCGCCAAGAATGGGATGTATTTTTCGAATGCTAGCTTGCATTTGAGTATTGGTTCTCGGTAGTGTTCCTTAAACATCGATAATTCAGCTATCGATAGTCCAGTCGATAGTTTTCCCAACTATCGACTGAAATTATCGATAGTTTCAAAACTATAAGTATAACGTAAGTATATATGAAACGCGAGTACGTATGTAACGTAAATATGCATGAAACGTAAGTGCATATGTAACGCACGTCTGAAACGTACATCCCAGATAGCACGTAAGTTTGCAGCAAGTTTGATTTTGACTTGTCATGGCAAAATTTGACGCGTCAAACTTGAATCGAACTTGTAGCAAGTTCGATGTGACAAGTAGCGCCACCTCTTTGCAAATCAAACTTGCAGCAAGTATGCAAAACAAGCTTCCTGCAAAGATAGCACAATAAAGAGATAATTATCTTTGTCTCTGTTTTAAAAAACATCCGATTTTTAATAGCATCTCCTAGACCGTAATTCTTTTTTATTAATTCAATAAATCAATGATAATTTGTGAAAAAAATAACTTTTTTATAAAAAAAATTGTTGAAGCATTTTCCATCTTTTTACTAAATATATCACTCTCACTTTAAAGAAAACTATATCGCCTTTTTCTTTTTTTATTTTTTTTTTGAAATTTTAACGTTTATAAACAAAATTAAATCTAAAAAACAGTCGGTGTTTGTTGAAAAATAATAACTACACATTTTGTCCCATTTTAAAGTAATTACTTTTGAACTCTAATTTCATAATTTATTCTACTAGCAAAACGTAGTTATTAGCGAAAATCGCTCTCTCTTTGACTTCAAATCGTATTCTCAACTCAAAAAATTAATGAAAACCAGAAAATAGTTTAAAATAAATCGTATACGAATCGCATCGAACGATGTTTTAGCGAAATCTATCCTCTCCTCTCAGAGTTCAGCTGGCTCAACGGTTAGCGTCCCCGCTTCGGAACCGGGAGGTCGCGAGTTCTATCCTGGGTTGTGTTTCGTACTCTCTTTTTGCTTTAATTTGCTGTAAGTGTGCACGGCAAGTTTGCTGCAAGTTCGTTTCATGGTGACTTCGGAGCTTTCGTTAACTTGCTGCAAGTTTACTGCAAGCTTGCACACTTGTCATGACAAATTTGTGGCAAACTTGCACTCTTGTCATGACAAATTTGTGGCAAGCTTGCTGCAAACTAAAATTGCTATCTGGGATATGTAACTTACGTCATTCCTATATATGAAACGTGCGTACGTATGTAACGTAAGTATATATGAAACGTG